>VZTG01001350.1:2212323-2346869 GCA_013397845.1 Melanocharis versteri | reverse complement strand
TAGCTGTCCTTTTTTATAAAAATATTTTTGTGTGTTATATTAGTGAATTCTTTAGGTACTAAATATTTTTTAAAAAAATCTATCAGTAGAATTGGTCATTTTTGCTGCTGAATAAAGAGGCATAAAAATAGATAATTTCAGCTCACGATTAATGTAATGCTCCCATTGGATACAGTGCAATTCACATATGTAACAAAAACATAATCTGATATTGTGTTCTGTGTCTGTCTTTGCTCAACCCTCTGAGACACTTTGTAAAAAAGAAAAAAAGAATGATTAGGGCGGCATGTATGAAATCGGAGTCTTTGTGTTTAGAGGCACGTCTGACCATGACTAATGTTTTGCCTAATGGAACTTCCCAAACAGTGAGCAGAGCTTTAGCAACCTCTATGAATTTTACGATGCAAAATAATTGCAGCAATAATTGAACAATGCAGTTAATTTTGCTGAATTAATTGTGACAATGACTTTGTGACATTAAAAAAATCATTAATCTTTTCCACCTCATTGTCTTCGGGTCAGAAAATCAAAACAAAAAGCATTTATTTCCTTTAGTTTTTAAAATCTTCCAGCTTCTTATGCACCAAGTTGAAATCACTGCACTTTATAACAAGACGCATGATTGCTAGATATTGTGTCATTTTATAATTGCATATACCAAGGAATAATGCAGATATATTTTCTAATCTTGAGTGATGTATGACTAGTATTTGAAGTCAATACTTTTACGGATAGCCATTACAGGTTATTCCTCAAGTGACATCAAAACACATGATTGGGGTTTCTAACTGTAATACAAAGAATTTGAGAAATCAGTGGCATTTTGTTAGCAATATTGAACAGAAAACGTTAATATTTCTTTGGAGACCAGTAATGTAATGGTCAATGATTTTATGGAATGCAAGGCAACATTCTTCAGAAGATTATAATATTTTAATTTTAGAAGAAAAAAAAATTAATTGTTCCCAAAGACAATATACAAAAAAAGTATCCAAAGGAGTAAAACCCCAAGTCTATTAAAAGCGATTTGCAATTTAATTTGGTGAATAAAAAAGTCAAACGGGCAAAACTAAAGCTAATGAAAAAACAGTGAAGTGTTTATCATCCACAATAGTAACTGTACTCATCGCAAGTATGGTAGATCATAAGTGAACCTCTTTTTTGCATTAAATGATTTAATATTTCTATGGAAAAGAAGAGCTGTTCAGTTGGCTCATTCGAATATGTGATTTTCATACAGAAGGCAATAACTTGAAGATTCTGAGCTGTTTCCTTAAAAGAAGATTACAGAATGCTTTTGGGGTGCAATGTTATGTTGATTTTTAGACCAGTCATCCTTGAAATAGGATCTAAACTTGTCCTTAGAGCCTGTATATGCCTTATGGAATGCTGCTGCATTTGTTCACTGTGCAAGTTCATTTGTTGCCTCCTAGATAAATGCATAGCTATGAAAGGTTGCTCGAAGTACTGTACCACAGTGTTTTTCCATCCTTTCAATCAAATAATCCCTGCTGGACTGATTTTATTTAGACAAAAATAATTGAGTTTTTTAGAATACGTCAGGAAAACAATGTCAGAAGGCTGTTGGTGATGAGATTATTAAATTTTCAGGACCGTTCTAGATTAATAGGTATTTGCTTGCTGGTGTGTTCTGAATCTCTGAATCTCTGGTGTATGTTTCAGTTTTATATGTTGTTTGTATTTTCCAAAACTCACAGAGAAAAACACAGAGAAATTCTGCTGTTCTCACATGGTGAGCGGTTGCCTGTGTAATCAAATTATTGACTAGTTATGCCTCTATTGCAACACACAGTCTCTGAAAAGGAAAAGACTATTTCCAAATACTTATAATTTTTTATATTCATTGTTAGTCTGACAGTGATTTTATGAATGGAAAGATTATTGGACTTCAATTTTTTTAATGAATATTTGCGATGCTGTCTCTGCTATATAATAAAACCACAATGGTATCCCTAAAGTAGCTTTTTAATGGTATTTCTCCTGAAAACTGCTGGATCTGCAGGCAGTTGGGAGAGGTTGAAAAACTGCATTTTTGTATAGGTTTATAATCTCTATATATGTTATCCACACTTGGATCTGAAAACAAATCACATTTTTCCTTCCCACAATTCTGATGGTTTCTTGTTTCCATGGTCCATTTATCCTTTGAAGCTGCTTGCAGAAAGGGGATTTAGAAACAATATCTTCTTTTAGAATGTTATTATATGGGAATAGATCAACAGTGATAGGATGAGAGAAATTTCTTGTGTCAACTGAGTTTCATTCATTCAGGCTCTAACAGAAAGGGACATAAAGTCTTGTTTTGCATTCAGAATCATTGATGGATACTCCAATAAGCACAAGGGTGTAATAATACTCCAGTACTTCAGCCTTTCCAGAGGAACACTTGGGAGTCTACTGCCCACTCTAGCAGGGAAGCTGGAATGTCGATCAAGTTTTATGACCTGGTCACAGAGAGTGGAAATTCAAAGAAATAATTTATCTCCTAAATGCCTCTTCTTTACTATTAAATAAAAGATCCCAAGCAAGAGAAAACAGGTTAAACTCCCCTTGCACAGGAAGAACAGAAAGATATTCCATGAGGCTCGAGTGAGGCACTCTGTGTGTAAGTGTTTTCAAGTGTGCTTCTGAGACTCTTCTGGTATGTTGAGCCTTTTCCTGGATACTAATTACTTCCAGTTAGGCAATCTAATCAGCTGCTGAATCACTGATTTCTGTTTTCTTACCCTAATGGTTCACTGAATTTTTACAAATGTGTAAGAAAATGGACAATTAGGCGAGCAATATCAGAAAAAATTTAAGTAATTTTCTGTTCACTTTAAAAAAAAGCAAAGTTATCCTGTTTACCTATATACTTGGAATCTTCTTGTCAGTACAGTGGAAATCTCTTTTCACCTGATACAGTGTGGAAGGGGATGAGTGTGTGTGTGTGTGTATAGTAATGATCATATTGTTAAACCTATAATGCTGCCTTATTAGACTAATTTCATTATTTTGATACAAGTAAAATGAGTTGTTGCTACAAATTTTCTGTCTATGCTGTCTATAACAAAATAGGTAATGTTTCATAAATCTGTGAGGTTCTTATGTTCATTTTGCCATACCATCATTTGACGTACATCTGCCATGGACTACTATAATGCAGGAAGTAAGGAATGTGTGATAAGAGGCCAGAAATGTAAAGCAAGGTTGCAAAAAAAAAAAAAAAAAAAAAAAAAAGAAAAAGAAAAAGGTATCCAGGAGNAGGTATCCAGGAGTATCCTAAATTTTGTCCATGTCTCCATGGTCTTCTGAGCATTCCCATGTATATGTGCATATGGGGTCGTGATATTTTGATTAACAGCTCGTATGATATCTTTAGTTTAGATGGAGATCTGGAACATTACTGGAGTTCTTTTGCACTTAGGCAATGCAATGCTTAATGTTTTTACTATATCCTGACCCATTTACCCTATGATTTTAAGTGGTTTATACTGGATATTAGCCAAATAAATGTGGTGTATGTTTCAGTTTTGGACATTGAGGATAAGTCATAGGCATTTTTGGTGTTGCTAACATATTTATAAAAGCATAAAGAATTTTTTTTAACCTAAAGACATAAAAATGTATACTAATATATTTAATAATAAAAAAACAACTAGTGTGGTATGGGCTGGATGCTCAGAAGAAAGATGGCCTTTAAGCATTTTGCTCTGCATGTTGAAATACATAAAGCACAGGAAAATATGCTGCCTCTGACTGTGTGTCCTTTGACCCGCGTGATGTCAGTCATTCAGATGTGTTATGGACCTTTCCTTTCTTTTTGAATAACTATGCTTATTTATGGAAAATGTTACTGTGCTTCAATAGAAACCATTTTCAGACAGACACTTGCTTACATGAATAATAGCTCTATAATTATTATTGTTATATAGTTAGAGATTTTATGGAAATGCACAAACATTGTTAAGTTGTATATTCTTGATTTATGATTAATGCCTTGTACTCTGGTAAGTTACTGTGTTGATTCATGGATAGAACTGTGTTTTCGCTTCTTGGTTGATTCAGACATAATCTTCTAATTTTATATGTTGCATTTGTAAGAATATTTTATATAAGTTATTATCTATTATCTACAACTACCTGAAGGGAGGTTGTAACCAGGTGGGGGTTGGCCTCTTCTCTCAGGCAACCAGTGACAGGACAAGGGCAAATGGCCTCAAGCTGCACCAGGGGAGGTTCAGGTCAGATATTAAGAAATATCTCTTCACTGAAAGAGAGGAGAGTCTATGCATTGGAGCACACTCCGCAGGGAAGTGGTCGAGTCACCATCCAAAAAATGAGTAGAAGTGGCGCTTTAAAATATAGTTTAGTGGGCCTAATGGTATTTGGTCAAAGGTTGGGTTTCATGATATTTGATAGCGATTCCATGATTCTATTAAGAGTTAGATAGCGTGGTTAACATGGGCTCTGAAAAGAAAAGGGAAAGTATGAATAGCCAGTAATTCCAGATCCAGGTCAGGTCAAGCATAAGCTCAAGCTTACCCCACTCCTATGTGTAGATAAGCAAAGTTCTGGGTGATGAGGCAGATTATTTTAAATTTGCTAACAGTTATTGTATATCAAATTGTTTAAGTGGTTGTATCTAAATGCCAGCTTACTCTGATTCTGAAATCTTGAATTGAATTTAAAAAAAAAGGAGAGGGAAAAGTTTGAACTGCCTGCTAAACATTCCCAAGAAAAACTCCCAGAACGTGGTAAGAGCACTGGAATTCTGAGTTCCTAGAAGCATTAGAACAAAACTTGATACCAGAAGTTGGGCAATTAACATAGTTTGGTGGAGATATGAAAAGTTGTTAGGACTGAAATCCTAAGCAGAACATGAACTGATGGTGTTTCATTCACATACAAATAAGTAAAGTACACAGTCTGGGGTGTTCCTTCTTATGGACAGTAAGTAATCTACTTGCAAATAGTGTGTGCATTTCTGTGAAATTCGTTTCTACAACATATGTTCTGCCTGAAGTCCTAGTTTTGTTTAAAATTTTGGTTTTTAAGTAATGGTAAGTTTATTGTATTTATTGATGTCATATATTTTTCAAAGACTACCAGGAATACTTGTCAGCAGTTCACTGGAACGATAAAAGGCAAAGTGAATTGTTAAAATTAAAATATCATTTACCAGCTGGAAACACTTCATTGCTTATTAATATCAGAGCAAGAGTTTTGAGGTGTTAGTTCCAGGGTTGCATCTAAATCATTTAAAGGCATATTAATGTGGACGTAGCCTGGGAATGTCCCCAGGTAGTGGAGAGAATAAGCTGGTATGCAGTTGTTTGCTGTCATCATACATTTAGCCGCTTGGGGTTAGACTCCTACATTTTTTTTTGATTGTTCTTTCTGTGGGTGTGCATAAATTCTAAAGAAAATTTTAAGAACGTGGTGAATTTTTTTTAATGTTTCTTGGCAACATGCTGACTGACTAACTGTTATGGGTAGACTGCTTTTGGTACTTAGTTCTTTGCATTAGTTTAAAAACACTAATAGTTTTTTGCAGCTTGCGGTGTAAACTCTATTTTAATAGTTATTAGTCCTTCTTCAAATTTTCACTGTACCATATCAAATTGTGCCCTGTTGAATTGTGTACAGCTCCACATTCTTGTAAAAAATTGCAAAGTTTTAATTGCATATTCAGGGATTAGTTAGTTTTTTATAGCGGTGACTCTTCTTTTGCATTTATTTGACAAGAAGTGAACACAAAGACATCTTGTACTATACATAATTGACCTAATAGAAGGAGTATTTCGTGTGGGTGATGGCACATTTTATCCTCATGCAAAAGAGGCAAATATAATAAGTGTAGGTAATATACCTACTGGTAACAATGTGTTTGATTCCTGGAAAATCATTACTTATAAGCAAATTAAGATACAAGAAATAAAATGGAGGGTGAGGTTTTCTGTATTTCTTGTGAAGTCAGTTTATACTTCTAATGTGGACTGTTGTGATTAGGCTTGCCTTTGAAATATCCCAACTTCAGGGAAACTGTAGTCAATAACTCCTTGTTTATGGTAAACCCCTCTCTTTTTCCTGTACTGTGTGCATATATTTATATTAAAAGTAAAATAACTTTCTTCTATTTCTGATAATTGGAGAATATCTAGTGTTGTAACAGATATTTGTTAAAAATGTATGTTTAAAATGTATAAATCTTGACATTCAAAATACAAACAATATAAATAATTTAGTTTTATTATTTGGGACTGCATTTGGGTTTTTTGGTGTATTCTGGTACTGATGCTATATCTCTTCCTTATTTATTTAAATAATGAAACACTTTCATCTAAATTCACCTTCTATCACAATATGATCAGTATTAGGAGAATGTACACTTAGAAACGGGGAAGCTCTGGAGCTATGTGGGGACAGATTTCCAAATGGGGGTAGCCTTTCAGACAGATTAGGTAAATCTCTTTCAAAGATATTATTCATACGAAAGTTATAACTGCCTTCAAACAAGGGAATAGGCAATCTGACTTTTTGAGTTGCTTTCAGAGATTTATGCATCTTTTCTTCCTAACTGAAATAGTGTAGAAAATCCCAAATTTTAGCTATCTTCTTGTTCCATAATCTCCCACTGGATTCTCAGAATAAATATGTGAATCATCTAGATAATTTTATCTTTCGAATCATATATCATGTTTTTTTATTAGTAGGTTCAGTGCTCTTAATGTTTTGTAACTCCTGTATTCTCAGATGAAAATGTTTTCTGTTTTGTGTTGTGTATCATTCCTTCTCCATCTTATTGTCTCATATCTGTATTTTTCTTTCTGCCATCACCTCAGTCATTATGTTACTTTACCTCGTTCCCGGTACACCCAGTCCACAGATCACCATTACAGGGATGTCAGGTATATGTTTTCCTCTGTGTGACTATGTGTGGGTAATGCATGTGTACCAACATGTCCACTTCTGGTTTTATTTGTCTGTGTATAGTGGTAGAAAACTTAGAAGTTGAGTTAGTATCATCGTTAGATTTGTTAATATAGTGTGCACAAAAACACTGGGTAATTCTTACTGTGTTTAATTGGAGTATTTTCTCACTGCAAATAGTCTATAATTGATGGTCCACAAAATGATGCTTTACTTACATCATTCTAAAGTCTTTTAGAGAGTATATAAAGAAAATAATTTAAATCAGCAGACACTAATACCTGCTAATACTATGATTTTAATATGCATAAAATCATATATGAGTAGCTGTGTTATAGGTTACAGTAAAACTGGAGAGTGATATGTTTCTCATGGTCTTGTAGCTCTTGTAGCTGTGAGACAATATAATTCAATTTTTAAAAGTAGTTTTGCAAAGTCCACCGAAGTTCCAGTCATGTTCTGTTCCAGTGTTTTGTTCTGTTGCTGACATTGCTTGCTTTTCATATTGTTTTGTCCTCGTTTCATCTTTTTGTTGCTTTTCATTGTGTTCACCCATTCTGTTTTGGCAGCCAGGATCACACAGTGTATCCTCTGTTTTGCGAAGATGCAATCAGATTACTCCGCTCCCGTAAGATGTGCCGTACCTACTCTGAGGGTGCTTACTATGATCTCGAGAGGTATAACTGATGTGGAGTATATCACTAGCTCTGCCACACTGGCTCTGCCATGTTTGATTTCCAAACTGAGAATGTGATCTATGTTTTAAGAGATAAACACATACAGTGAGTATGTTTTATAATACTCTGGGTATGTGTGCATCTAAAACTGACTACTCAGGGCTATAGGTAAATCCCAAGAGGTGCTGAATAGCTTTGCAGAAGTCAGTTTTAAAATAGATTATATGGATATTATATGTCTGTGTCTTTTATAACCCTTATTTTTGCTGGATTTTTCCAGAGAGCTTATAGCATTTATTATTCTCTTTGAAATAACAAGGAAAAGCCTATCTGCTTTAAAGTACACAGAAAGAATGTCTTTCTGAATCCTTATACTTTGCTTAACTGAAAAATAGAGTGAAAAATAGAAATATATGCTTATGTAGGCTTATGTTATGTATATTTGTAAACTGCATATTCTGTAATTTAGGAATACTTGTATATATTCACAATACCTGTGTGTGATTGCAGAGCATCATAGTTCCTATTTATATATGAAATATATGGAGAGAGAATTTGAGTCCATAACAATTTCTGTGAACTAATCTGCCACTTGAAATACAGCGGCTTCTAAGAGATGCTGCTGAAGTGCTGTAATTAAGGTATTTTCAGAAAAATTGCAAAACAGGAAAAAGTTTACATAGCTGTGTGTAAATAAAAATAAGAATATCAAACTGAAAACTGTGAGCCAATAAAAAGGAAGTGGTGACTTCAGATCAGATACAATGGTCAATATAGGTATTGCTTTACAAAGAGAGGCCATGTAAGAATTCCCAAAACAAGAAGTAAAGAACTCTTGATATATTAACTTCATGGCTACCCTCTGGATATGAGTCTGAGAAGTTCATTAATGTTTGCTCTAGATTCAGATCATATGTTACCATATTTTAAAGTAATGTAAAATTACTTTTGGACGCAGAAACAAAAAAGGATCTGAAAAATCCTTCCAAAGAAATATTGCTTTTTAAAGATTCTCCAAAGCTATAGTATATTAGAAATTTTAACATTTAGAACTCAGTCAAATCTTTGTTTTGAAATGATGCTGTTTTACATGAAACCTAATATAAAAGAAGTGTATAAATAGTTCTGTCCACAGGTAAAAACTTCTATAAGAAGAGGGATTTTTGGTTTGCTTTCTTAAAATGTGTGATAAAATATACTCATTTGTATGCTATTTCAATATTTTTTTTTTTTTTTGCCTTAGATATATATTCTGATTTGCACTAGTTTATCTGAACCTGTTTCAGATTCCTGGTTATGTCTGTGGCTGTTTGGATGTTAGTGAAAGTTGGAGCTATTCTCAAATTGTCTTACTTTGAGGCTCTTGACTTGTAAATCTTAGTCTTTGTTTCTGAAATTAATCTCTCAAAAATAAAGTAAAATGAATGGAAGTAAAGAGCAAAAGTTACAGTACTTCATAAAGATGAAAAAGCTGGGATTTAAGCAGTGAGAAAATCTTTTCCAGGGCTTTATGGAACAGAAGGCTATTAAAGCTAATTCTGCCTGGGATCAGAAATGAAAATCCGACATGAAGAAGAATATTTCTAGCTCACTGTTAGAACAGTATCTTGAGATTCCTTGGGCCTAGAAACTGATCCTGGATTCTAGGATCCTCTTGAATCCAGGCTGCCTGTGGGTAACATTAGTGTTCAAGTTACTTGAGTCATCCTACCAGATATGAACTCCTCTGAGTACCTCACAGCCACAGTCAAAGTTCCTAGTTTTTCATCCTTTCTGTCTTTCTGTGTTCTAACTGCAATTTAAGGACAATTTATAGCATAATCATTATCCAGTTTCTCCTTATGCATTGAAAAACACTAAGTATTTTTCTATTCCTCATTTTTATTGTAAATATATGAAAAATTACTTTTTAAACGATATTTCCTCTTTTATCTTTATGCTTTTCCCCAGTTCAATGCTTACTCTAATATACATTATTTTGTAGGCCAAGGTGTTATTCCTGTCTTCCTCATTCCACCTTCTTAATCAATGTCTTGATATCAAGCAACCACATCTCTTCCTGTCTTTTACTTTCACTTTATCAAGCATATGAAACAACTTCCCAGTTTCCACTATTCATCAACATAGCAAATATTGTTCTGTACAGTCCATCATTCAGGAAAGAGTCTCTCATCTGGGACAGAGAGGTTATCTCATGTCACTCTGAATCCGCCAGTGTCTGTGTCCTGCAGGCAAATATATCATATGGATATATTAGTCAAAATTACATGCCTTTGTTATTCATGGCATCTTTCATTGCTTATCTGGTAGTCATTCACAGCCAGACCATTAACTCTTGTGGTCTCTTCTAGCGTTTTTTTTCTTTTTTTTTTCCCCTCAGAGTGACTACTTGGTTCTCTTTCACCTTCTCTCTGCCGAAGTTTGTTTCAGTTACTGCTTATCTGATATGATAGACTTTAGTTCATTAGTTCTAGGACACATTTACATTATCAAAACCCTTAATTTCTGATGTCATTCTTAGGTTATGGCATTCATCATTTTGTCTTTCTGATAGCTACCCCCTTTTGAAGAAGTCCAACTCTTTCCCTCCCGAAAGGAACAGCAGCATTGACAAGATATTTACTCCAGCGTATGCCGAAGAAAGGCAATAAGCACCTGTGCCCCTTCAGCGACCTCAGAGCCCTTAGGCCCTGGGGTTTTCTCAGGAACATCCTGCTGCTCCCAAGTTCCCTTGACTCTTCAATGTTACAGTCAGCACGGTAGCACCAGCTGGTATCAGTTCACACTGCTGCAGCTACTCACACTGAATATACAAAAAACCATCATGGCTGGACACGTTGAGCTTTACTTACACTTTTATTTATATCCCCGTTCAGAATCCTACAGAGTTAGAAGGGCTAATTCATCATTTGACAGTCACACATTTTAAATTGTCTGACGCACACACGATCGCAATGACAGAGTAATGTTCTCAAGGTTCTTATTCTTATCCTTGTCCTTATGTTTAAAAAAATATTAGCGTTTCATTCCAAATAAAATTATGCTGAAAACCTCACTGTATGAAATTCTTTCTCACCTACCTCAGAGCTCAGCTTAATCAGGAAGAACACCACACTACGTGCTATTTATTCTTTCCACTTAGCCTTTGAGTTTAGTGTTTGTAAGTCCATAAAACTGGTTTGTGTATGTTTTATGCAGGATGTGAGATTTATTTCAGGCAGAATTTCTGTTGTTTCACTTAAGGAAATTAGATTTTGCTTCCAGTTTTTTTCCTGATTTTTGTATCACCCAGCAGAAATTTTTAAACATCCATATCTTATTTTTTGGTGAAATTTCTCAGTTGTTCAACGACTAGTTTTCTGTCAATGTAGATTTTTTCTTCAATGAAATATGTGTGCATTGATCCTAATACATTGTTAATTATTTCTGAATAGAATTTGAAACCAGAAGTTTAAAATTACATATATATATATATATATATATGAAGATATATGTTCAGAGTGTAAGGCTGAATTGAAGATAAATGTGCTCTATCTTCATCACATCTTAATAATACAGTAAGGGAATACATAATGAAAAAAGCACCCTTTAAAATGTCTGAAATATCTGTGCTCCTTATTCCATATTCAGGAGGACTAGGCAGGAGAGAAGAGTGCCTAATTCATATTATGATGACACAGCCTATACTCCTGAAAGGTATTTTAATTTATATAGTAAAAATAGATAGAGTTGAGTAATAAATTTTTATGAAGCGTAGTCTAAAATTCTAATTGGCCTAGACTAATGATATTTAAATTTACAGTGCACTTTATGCCATATTTCTCTAAATACAGAACAACTAATCTCCATAGTTTTAAGTACCTCATTTTCTTTTTAGCCCTCCATTAACTTGACTTCAGATTTTTTTTAAGCATAATTCTTAACTTGAAAACTTTTTTATTCATTAGATGTGGGAGGAAAACTGACTAGTGCAGAGGAGCTTAGGTACAACTGAAGGTTTTTTCTCCGCTTAACTGCACCATAATTCTAATGGTTAACCTTTTCAGTCACTAGGAGTGATTCTAGGGCAGCTTAGAGCCCTCAATTTCATTCTTTCAATAACCTGAGTACCTTAAGATGGTGCTCCGTTTTTAACATGTCACTGCTCACATTGACTTAAAAAAGGACTAATCAAATGCCTTTGAATTGGTTTTGAATGTCTTCCGTGCTAGGAACAAAAGTACTATTGTTCTTTCTAAATTATGTTACGTGTGTAATGTATCACACTGAACATAATGTAACTAAAGTCTGAAATGTAATCTGAAAAGTTTTGGAGTGTCTCTGGAAATAGTTATTGGAAAACAGCCTTTCATGTTTAATGAGCTAGGCCAAAAGAGGAGGAAATCTGAAGAAAGGAGAAAATCAGTATTCCTGTCCCTCTTTACAATTAGATGTTTTCTATTTCTCTGTACATTTTTAAGTCAATGTCTTGATTTTTGTCTATGCTATGGGAACAGGTAAAGCAGGGATTTTTTCCTAACTAATAGCAAGAAATTTTGCTTTTATGTGATTACTATGAATAGATACAGTCATATTTAAGAATAAATAAAGTGCACTGAAATTTTAAACCCATATTTTTGTATTTATGGTGTCTGCAATAAAGTAGTTTTATCAAAAACTCTTATTTAAAATACTGGTTAACTGGAGAGACTGGCTTCAGTTTTGAGGATATGGATTATCAGGGAGAGCGTAAAGATATACCTGCCATTCTCCAGCAGTATTCTAATTTATATGGGATTAAATCTAAATCTAATCTAAAAAAAAAAAAAAATCGCCACTCCCTGTACCATCCAATTGGACATAGAAGAAACAAGGGCAGCTGATTAACATTGACATATATTGTACCCTGAATGGTCTTCTCTCAGCGTAATATCCAGGAGATGTGTGGTTTTTGAGTTTGTAAACATACTGCAAACCCTCAGATTGTGCAGTATGAGAAGTTTGGAGAAAAGGCAGTCAAGCAAAAAGTACTGCTGTGATTCCCAGGAACAGATTCACGAAAATTCTTGGATCAGTGTACTCAAGCCATTAAAAAGTCTGTCCTTTAGCCTATGGCTAATATTTTAAGTACATATAAAGGATTTTTTTTCGTCCAAATTGATAATATGGTGGTCCCTTGATATTTTCTGATAATCCCTGTCTTCTCACTCACTGTCATGTGGAAATTGAATAGATAGAACGTAGGAGTTCCACGGCTTTACCCTAGCAAGATCCTGAAAGTACAAAACTCCAGAGATTTAGTTGAAACTCCTTAACCAAATGGTGGATGATGTGTGTCTAGTTTTAATATACTGGAGTAATGGTATATAAGCAGTTTATATGCTGATTTCTTAAAGTGGCTTTTTTTGACCCATTATTTCTTTTCTCAATGGTTCTTCTTAAGATAAAATACTTCTATATGTGTTTTATGTTGTCTTCAAGTGATTTGCTGAAGTGATGCTGCAAATGCTTGGGCAGCCCATATTCAGTATCTGGAGGAATAATACCACTATAAAATTTCATTAGTTTTCATTGTTTGATCATTGAAGTGAATTTTCTTCAGCTTCTTACATAGCTGTGAGAAACCAAGTACGCTATCAAATAGAAAAAAAAGATTACAACTGGAAAGGTCATGTATTTGAAGTTAAAAACAATATTTTAAACCATGAATGCATGTATCGTTATTTTTGTTAATGTTTTGTCTCCACAATTACTTTTTGATTATTCCACAAACTCAATAGCCATTGAAAACATGAAGACATTTATGTATGAAAAGATAAGAGATCAACTAGTCTTTATGGAACTGAAATTCACGGCTTAACTGCTGAAAAGAATAGAGGTGAAATATAATAATCATATGAGGAAAAAAGCGCTATAATTTTCTTGGTGTTTAGTTTTGAAAAAGTTGGTTTTCTTCATACCTGAAAGAAAATATGAAACGTACAAAATTATTTGAAAACATTTGGAAATCTTCCCATTTTGTTGAGAAGTGGTCATGCCACATGAATTAGAGTGCAAATAATAATATATCATTTTTTAATAACACTTCTTTATTTTAACTGCATTGTAAAGGTGGTACAATGGTGCAAGTTCATGGGCAGATGATATAGTCAATGGTTCAGCTGAAAAATATGGGTAAGTAAAGAGTGTAGTGTTACAGATAAAACTAAAATGTATTTTGAATATTTATAATAAGAGTTCATTTATAATTGTACCAAATTTATTTCTAATAAATGTCTTTTTCTCTATGTCTTTCTTTCTTGACTAAGAACTAAGGCACTTATGTTCTAGTCTTTTTTCCAAGATTAAACTGTTTTATTCAGTTACAAATAGAAAAAGAACATTAATTATGTTTGAACTATTTTTAAAACATGTTCTCACTGTTCAGCGCCGCTTTAATGAAAAGGGGCTTTTTTAGTGATAATACCTGCCTACATTCGCAGTTGGGGAATGTGTCTTTGAGACCGAACACTTTTTTACTTTTAGAAATAATCCCAGTTCTATCTGTCTAACCTATCTTTCTTTGTGATTGATGCATAACCCATGCAAAGTGCTGTGTGCCTTACAATCTTTAGTTCTTCCCAGTTGTAGCTGCCTCCTGATCAAGAAAGCACACAAATTTTCCTTGCTTTTAATTCCTTGACTTTACTGCTTCCCCCGATTTTCTTAATTTTTACTTGCTTCCTTTGTGAATGTGAACAGACAACATAAGTGACTGTTAAATTGAAACTTAAAAATTCAGATAAAACCCAGAATGAATCCATCAATATTTAATCTCTGTTCTTTAGAGAGGAAGGATTTGTGAGAGTCTTTTGGCTAAACATTGGTGCAGTTGCAGAGACTTGAGACCATATACATTCTCTAGCTTTTTGAACCACAGCGCCAGTGTTCATTGGCTCTTCATTTTTAAGTGCACAGCAAGGGCCATACTTATTACTTCATCCTGGAAACTACGCAAGCATACTGAAAATGAACAGCATTTAAAGAAGGCTGAAAAGTGCTTAGTGTAACTAAAGCTTTTGCTTTTGATAGTCACATGAAATAGTCCTGGCTTACTTCCCTTTTCTTACTTTTAGTCCTGAATAAATGCTAACATAGGTAAATATCAGGGGTAAATATCTAAAAATAGATTTTTGACTTGTAAAAGAAGCTTATTTGTTACTACTCTCTGTCTCAGTTTAAATTTAGCTCCAAAAATGTTTGGTGAAAGAAATAAAAGATAAAACCATTTGTTGTGAACCATTATGACTTTCAAGTGAGCCATAAGGCATAGAAAATGGTTTAAGAGAAAAAAGACTACTGAAATGGATCAGATTCTGTACAGATCAATGGATTTAGAGAATGCCTTTAACAGAAACTGAATGCTATTTTGCTCATTCATAATTTAAGAACTTAAAAGATAATAAAGTATTAACATACCTGCTGCTGTTGGAATGATCTGATTGAAATCCTGGTCTCATCTAGAGACCAAACTCTTGATGTTGGAGAGGTCAGAAATACAGATCTGTTGCCAAAAGTTAAGAAGAAGATAAACCCGTAGCTGCAGTATGTATACACAATAACTGCATAGTCACAACTCTGGTTGTGGTAATTTACTCTTTACATCTGTCATACTATTGGTGTTTAAAAATGTCACTGAAAAAAAAAAAGCCAACTATGACTATTTGCCATATAGAAATAAAGTTATATTTAAGATCTGAAGAAAAAATCCCGCAAAGTCCATCAAGGACTAGGTACTTTTCATATTTTGCATTTAGTACTGCACTTTAAAAAGGCATATTTAAGTACATGCTTAGTTTTAAGCCTACAACTACTTTGATTGATTAGTCTGTAGTCTAGGTGCTCTGCTGAGCTACATTTGAACATTTAAGCCCTACTAGGAAATTCTTCTTTTTCATTGCTTCCATCTCAAGATTCTCTATGCATTGTCATATGTACCACTATACTTCAGTCATGAAACACATGTTAATTAAAACCCAGGAATGTTCCTGGTTTTGCTCATACATTATGATATAACATTCAAATTGAGTGGGTGAAATATTGTGTTCTGAAATGGGAAAAACTGTGGAACATATTTATAATATAAAGCTGAAAGTGTTATATTTTGGAATATTTCCAGTACTTTAATGGAAACTTAGATTATTATCTGGAGAGGATCACTGCAGTAGATTCAGTTATAAAACTGAGCTGGGGTGAAGGAGAGGAGAGGATTTCAGTCTTCCTCTTTGAGAATTTTGAATTCCCAGCTTTTGAATCCTAATCAACTCTATCATCATCTTCAGTGAGTCATCTCATGAACATAGAGATGTGTATTCCTGCAGGGTGATTCTTTTTTGTGTCAATTGAGGGTCTGTGTTAAAGGTGTTGAAAGTTAGAAGTAGTTGGCAAAATACAAGATACTATATAAGGCAACTGGCTATATAAGTGAAAATGTACATTGCAAGTACCAGAAGCAATAAAGTAAAAACACTTTACAAATTTTTTTACAGATAAAAAGGATATGAAATGCACATAATTTCAGTCTTAATTGTTCTAGAATTCACCTTACTTATTTTTTTTATTGATATTTGATTGTAATAGCTAGTGTAAACCTCTAACTGCATCCACAGAATCATAAAATAATTTAAGTTGGGAAAAACATTGAAAAAACTGTCTGCTCCAACTCCCTATTTAAAGCAGGGCTTTGCTATTCCTCAGCAAATATATCAATGACGAAACATATTTTGGAGAATAAATCTCAACAGGTATAGATATATATGCTTTCCTTAAGCATTTTTATAATTGTACCATGCCTTGTGTTAGCATGGATAGCTATGCTGACTGCAGAGTCACCAAAGTGACTTCAGTGCCATGTCCAGATACCTGAGCAAGCTGTGAGAAGTTGAATTTCTGTAGCTGTAGCAGAACACAGGAGTGTGGAGCACGACGTGCCTGGGATCACAGCAGAGTTCCCTGCTTTGTCTGCTCAGCTGAGTTAGTAGAATAGTTCAGACACTGGCATGTTACAGTTTAATCACGCTTGTCTCTGGCATGGAGATACTGGTAGCTATCACATATAGCACAGGGTAATATGCATGTGACTAGATCATATCAGTGTATGGATGCATGTATATGCATATATATGTGTGTGTATATGTATGTATACACATTACATATAAAAAATTATAGAATATTACAGCAATCAAAATATCTAAATATCTTGCTTTACTTTTTTTTCAAACCAGAGTACCTAAAAGCTTTACGTTCCTGTCTTTTAAAAGCTATAGCAGCACATAATTTTATATTAAGTTCCTTTATGAGTATAGATGAGTTATTTGGTGAGATATCCTATCACCAGTTTATCTAGATATTTGACAGTGTACTGCTCTTTCTCATTTTCCATTGCAATATTTATGACTCAAATTTAAGTTTTCTTGGTACTAGAAATCTCATTTGTTTGTAGACATGCTTATCTATGTTATGCTAACAGAGGATCTTGTGTCTGTGACTAAACAGCAAAGTTCCTATAGCTAGTAGAAGAATAACATGTCCAAGGATTGAAATCCAGCAGCCATCCACAGACACTGACAGGTATTGCCATTGTATATTAGCTGGAGTTTGAAATTATGATAGTTAGAAAGTGTATTGTTGTATTTTTCTTGTTCTGTTCAGTGTTTCTAGATTAAAAATATGCACTAGGAGCTGTAGTGTACTGTAATCCTATGACAATTCTATTTTTATTTCTTCAGTTTTTTGTTACAAGAAAAACCTAATGCTAAAATGGTGATTGGCATGATCTCATAGTTTGTACAGAGTAAAAGAATTTAACATGGGCTTTTAAATAAATTGCTTAAAATAATTTTTGGGAAAAAAATGGGTTCTGTTTGTTATGTAAGCTGTTAAAATTGCTTACTGTTGGAAAATGTTAATCTTTTATAAAGCTTTCTCTATCCATAAGTTTAGATCAATGACTATAATAATTTGTTGAAAATTCTTTGTATTTGTTAAGAAAAGTAACAAATCTGAAAAATTAAAAATCAGAAATTATTATTTTCTGCATTGGGAAAAGAGTTCACGTGTGAAAAATGCGATATATATATATATATATATATAAAAAAAAAATGGAGATAAATCAGTAAATAAAATAAAATTTGGTAGCACCTTTGCTTAGGTACTGTAGCAACTAGAGTTTGCAGTTGTACCTAAATAATATAAGATTCAACTTTTAATACCTGATAGGTTTGGAATAGGAAGTTAGACTGTGAATATTCACAGAGCTTTCTGAGTAGTGACTTACAGAAGCTGAAACAGTCTCATAGTGATCAGCTTGCTTGGTTTAGAAGCAAACATTGCTGTACTTTTTCCTCAGAGTAGGGTAGAGTTATGCTTAGAAGTCTCGCAGACTTTGTCAAGGAAATTAGCCATCTACAATGCCTGCCTTCCCTAGCAAAGGTAGAAAGCTGCTACAGTAGGCAGTACTAAATGGAGGAGGTCATTATTTGACATTTCGTTGGCTGTATTTTCATAATGAAAAGTCTGTTAGCAAAGGTAAACAGTGCTAGTGTACATTAAAATATGATATGGTGTTGAATAGTTTAACTAAGACTACTGTATTTCCCTCTTTAAAAATCAGTAATTCATATGGTACGATTTGTAATGAGAAAAGAAGAAAGTTTCATCTAGATAATTTGTAAGCACAAGTCTTTAAGGATGATATCTGAAAAGTTAGAAACTTCCGTTTTTAATTTAACTTCCTCCCGTAATTATGGCTGGATTTTGATATTCATGCATAATTGTACGCAGTGGTAAGGGAGGACTTTCACTGCCAAAGCAGGTTATCAGAATGATAGTTTTCCTATAAAAGAGACAGTTTCTGAAGACTGGGATCATGTAATACATGTGTTTACTGTTAAAAGGATAAAAGAATAAGTGAGGATGAAGACCAGATGGTAAAACTATTTTTTGAGTTGCTCTTTGTATGTGTATGATGTAAAACCACAAAGTGAACCTTTCAAGTGGAAGACGGTCCCCTTGAAATAGCCCTGCATCTGCTGTAGTGGTTATTGAGAGGATTGCAGCCTGTAGCCTGGAACCTGAGAGTGGCGACTCAGTTTAACCTCAGGACTCAACTTAGCCTTCAAATCCTTCAGTCTACAAAACAGGATTGCCACAGCTTCAAAGGTTTACTGCCAAAATCCACCCTCTCCTTCACTTCTGGGAACTCCTGGCTGTTTTTCCATTTGAAGTAAATACCTGCTGCAGATTGTAGCATATTTATATTAGCTACTGTGTATGTAATTTTTGAGGCCTTTATCTGTTAGCATTGTGGTTAGCTACAGTGGCTCCATGATGTTCTGCAGAACACAAAACCTGCCCACTAAGCCATTAGTATTGATCCTAATGGTAAAAATGCCTCCCTCTTTCTAATCAGGCAATAGGTCAGACCCTGACATCCTAAAAACTACCTTTTTACACTTATAGAGCTAAAGAGAATGAGGCTCTAAGATTAACAAATGGGAGCCTTAACTTCTCATGAAGTCTTTATGAGAAGCACGTGGTTGCCACTCACCTGTTCCTCTGTATGTCCGACTGGCTGTTGGAAGGAGAGAGAAATAGAATATGGAATGATGCTCTTACCATATTGCCCAGTCCCTGCTGCTGGGTGCTCCAGCGGTCCTCACTCACTGACAGGAGAAACGCTGACAGATCCAAAAAAGTCTCTGTGGGCTCATTAATATTCTTAAATACGTGGATAAACAAGATAAGGGTGGGTTTTCCTATACCTGGATATTATTCTTTTTTGTAACTTCGTTGAATTTAGGAATATTTTTTCTAGAGATTTATTCCCATAGTCAAAGAATGTATTCTATGGTCATTTCTTGGCATCATGCAGATGGGTGACATTTTTCTCACCTTCCATTACACTGAAACCTCTTTTAAACAGTTACTTAAACTAAACAACATTGCTATCAAAGCTAAGGTTGTGTTTCTCTGTCTATCAACAATGTAAAAGAAGCGAGACAGTGGATGTTTTTGCTGATGAAGCTTCCCATTCAGAAACAGAACTTATAGAAGAAGAAGTGAGGTAATTTTGTTGTGGTTTTGTGCCAGGCTCATTGTACTTTTCCTACAATCTTTAGTGCCTCAGCTTATAATTACCATTTATGTGTCTCGCTGTGGTGTGTTTGCTTGTTAGGAGCTTGTAGATGTAGTTCATGATGTATGGTATTATTCTGAATCTGTCTGTGGCAATTCCTTCATATGCCCTAGGAGTCCAATTATGACCTCATAGAAGGCCTGAAAAGACATTGCTTTTAATGAGTGTTTTATAAATGCATTCAGCAAAGTCAGTCACTATACTCTTTTTCAATGCTCTTAGAAATAAAATGCTGTTACTAACATAAAAGTCTTCATAATAAGGCTGTGGTATGTCTCTCTCTTTTTGGATACTAATTAAAATTTTACTTCTTGTTGCACTTAATCACCATCCAGCCACTCATTGTATTAACTGACTTCATTGTAAAATGCATGACTTCGCTCAAGGAAAAGTCCTGAAGGGTGCACATTCCCCATTTGTATTCTGTATCTGTTCAGTTACTCAAGGACAGCTGGGAGGAGTGTGATTTTAAGATACAGCTCCATTAGGGTGTGGATTTTACTTTTTAAATTGCCTTGATTTAATGTATTTGAGGATATTGCTAGCAAATATTACTCCTTGAAAACAGACAAATTAAATTGTGAAAAAAGGTGAGGCTTGATTAATTTCTGGAAATAATGGCCTGATTAATTGCCTAAGATAGTAGAAGTCATCACTGCTTGATCAAGAAATTCTCTTTTACTCAGTCTAATTTCTTCCCATTGCATCTCTAACAATAACTTTTTCCACTGCTGTTTTGGTACAGTTCCATAGGCTGTGAGTTAAAAGAATTTTTTAATTAAAACCCATTTTTTTTCTAGTTGTTGGAACCTCTGTAAGTGCTAATGATCTAGATTTTCATCTGGTTACAGTCTGGGCACCATATATGAATCTATCACTATAGCCTAGTCTATATTGTAACAGACATCCCCAAGTCTGATAACAGTTAACAGTGCTACATGTAATTGTAACATCTAGAATGTGGACTTTCCTACAAACAAGAGTGCTACCTGTAGAGAGAATACAATCTGTAAAAAATCTGTAAAAATCTATTCATATGAGGAATAATGCACAATTAAACTGCACAATTAATGAGTCCTAAGCTTTAAGTGACTTAATATTATGTCAGCTACTCTTTTATTCCCAGGTTGATGTATTAATTGACAAAATAACAGTATTTTAACCCAGAAATTGTCAGGAAACAGACTATTGCATGGATAGTCATTACTGAGACATTGGAAACATTTCAGCCCATTTATCAAGAATATGGAGCAAGTCAAATCATATGTGTAAAAAAACTGTTATCAAGAAGTTATCTCAGAAAATTTATTCCCCTAAAAATGTATGTAACAAAATGATTTGCTCCAAACAAGTATCATGCAGCATATTTTATAATTAATAGAAAAGCCAAAGTTCAACTGAGCTGCTTTTTGACTAACATTACAGGAATTGTGAAGCAGCAGATAGACAGCCATATCAAAGATCCAGATCAACAGAGCAACGTCCTGTGCTAGAGCGGACCAACTCCCGCTCCCGATCCACAGAGCGTCCTGACTCAAACCTCATCAGGTCGATGCCTTCATTAATGACTGGAAGATCTGCCCCTCCTTCACCTGCCTTACCGAGGTGAAACAGACAAATCAATCAGACTAAACCCCTTCTGCCCCACCAGCTCACCATTTTATTTTCCCAGTAGCTGATTGGTATCGCCTCATCCTTAGCCAATCACTAGCAGCAATAGATACTAACCCTTTCAGTGTGAACACACTATTTATATTCTACTCTGGATATAATGGTGTGGCTACCATTGCAAATTGCTTGCTAACAGTATTTAACTACATTTGTTTATGATTTCTCATTTGTCAGGAATCCTGGATGGTTTCCACATAAAGCACCTCATAACTATCATATTCTTCTCTTACAGAATGAGAAATTATTTGTGTTCATCAGACATTGCTTATGGAACAACCATCATAACATCAAATGAAACTATTTTTTTTTAAAAAAAGTTTCTTTAGATGCACTGTACTAACTTTGTCTATTACTTATCATTTTAACCACCATTTTCTCTGACTACATTTTACTGTGCCATAGTCTGTACTGTTCCTGTTTGAGTACCCCTGATTAATATTTTGAGGATTTCTATACATTATTCTTAGCTTAAACAAATATAATACAGTAAAAAGGTGAGCACATTTTGGTCTAGATCATGTTCAGGAAAGCCTCTTTTTATTTTAGAACTGCAGAATACATTCTTTTGTTTTCTGAAAGTTAGAGTTAGTATCATCAAACCCCCAGTGAGAATTGAGTCAAATATCAGCATCTTTCCTCAGTTTATTACTTTGTTTAGACAAATCCATGTAAACTCATTGCAACTCAAAGGTAATTTAAGAAAATACAAGCTGAGTAAAGATAATTGAATTTGACTTGTGAGTAAATTTATGTGTATGTGGCTATTATATCCATATGCACATGAATATGCACACAACACATTTTCTGGCTTAACTGTGTGAACAAGCATCTTATAGAAGCAGCTTATGGAAGCATCCTCAGCCTTAGTTTGGCTTCCTTTTAATGGAGAGATTTCTCTTTTTAATCAGGTCTTTTTTCTGAAAAGAGATAATAGTTTCCCTCTGGGACTGCAAGGGTCCCAATTGATGTAAAGTCTACTTAGCCACATGATCAGCTCTTGATGATATTTAAGAATGACTTTGTCATTTAATGGCTGTGGTTTGTTTTGATATGTGTCTTGTAGGTCACATCCTCGAACTGGGTCTGTCCAGACAAGTCCATCAAGTACTCCAGTAGCAGGGCGAAGGGGCAGGCAGCTACCACAGCTCCCACCAAAGGGGACGTTGGAGAGAAGTAAGTCTATGGTTTTCTCCTCAGTGATGCTACCAAGTTGCTCATGAAGGTCAATTATATTTATTATTTTTCTTTTGGCATTACAGTTGAAATCTCTTGAGCTTTTGTGTACGGAATTGGGATTTGGTAGCGGTATTGCATTTTGTACTGTGTTTTCTTCTGTTATGTTTTAATATCTACAATTCTCTTGGCTGGCATGAATAATCAGCAGTATAGTGCACATGAAACAAGGTGGACTATTAGCATGATCCTGTTCCTTTTGAACTCAGTAGGTGTTTTGTCATTGACTTCAACAGGCACAGGAAATGATCTTTAGTATGTTGTCTAGTGACAAAATTCTGGCTCTTTTGGGAGTCAGGAACCTGGTTGATCACTTGTGGGCTTATATGGAGTGCATTACAGATTGCTAATATAAAACCTCTGCATCTTGAAACAGAAAGAGCAGGAAGACAGGTAATAAATTTTAAAATAGGAAATGTCCGACATT
This sequence comes from Melanocharis versteri, assembly GCA_013397845.1. Taxonomy (NCBI): domain Eukaryota; kingdom Metazoa; phylum Chordata; class Aves; order Passeriformes; family Melanocharitidae; genus Melanocharis; species Melanocharis versteri. The sequence goes on along the minus strand of VZTG01001350.1, from coordinate 2,323,774 downwards.
TCATGATTCACGTTTTACTGGTACTGTAATTGTGCTTATCTTTAATGTCTATTAAAAGCAGTGGTTGATGGAGACATTTTCCAAAATATTTAGAAATAGAGGTATATAAACGCATTTTTGATAGCAAATACGTTTTCACCCTACTATTTCTAGTAACTAGATGTGCCGTGCAAAATCAGTCTAAATGGCCATATACACTCGTTTTTTTTTAATCCTTCTTAACATGTATATTGTATCTTTTTAAAAACTTCTGTTGTTTTTAACTCCTGTGCTTTGGTTCCTTTTTTTTGTTTTGTTTTTGTTTGTTTGTTTTGTTTTTGTGACTTTCCATAGACAATGGAGACAAGGAGATAGAATCTTATGAAGGTCTGTACATAAAGAAGGGCTTGTTTTTCACCTGAAAGCCTTCTTTAGAGGCTGTATAGGGAAAAACAAACCCAACTGCAATTGATGTTACTTGATTGCACATAGTCACAATTATTGTCAAAATGATTTAGTTTATCTTTTTAGACCCATGGCTCATAAATTTTACGGGATTCTACATGAAAACAGACAATATAAATAATACTATCTAAATATGATTGTCATTAGAAAAGTACCTAGACATGCATCAACTTTTAAAGACCTAGAATCTACCCTATGGCAAATAAGAGCATTTCAACAGTCATGTACGTAGATTTCCAGGATTAGCAGATATTCAGGCACACATTTAAATATAAGCACAGGAGGCTATTTGACATATTTTATGTTAGCCACACATTTAATCAGATTTTTTTTTATTGCAAATATGTAATAGTGTGATACATTTGCTGAATTAGTAGGTAATTATCAAGTAATATCGGAACAAAAATTAATTGAATTAAGATAGTCTATCAAAAAGTTAAAATATTTTTGCTTAAAATAAAATTCTATTATATTTTATAGTATTAAAACCATTTAATTTACTGAATAGCAAGCCACAAGATATCAATTGCAGTCCTTGGTTATACCACTGAGGGTCTTTATGTAGTATTACTGTGTTTGTCTCATGAGATTTTTTAATTTAGTATTTCCAATGTTTACAGTATTTATTTTCATTTTGGAAACAAAACTTCGTGAAAAGAAAACTCTTGTTTTCTGAGATCATCACTCTATTATATTAATTTCTTTGTCGTCTTACGTGTTGTGAATTGCTTATATGAAATACAGTCTAGATATTCCAGGAAATAATCACATCTAATCACATGATGTTTGGTGTCATTGCTGTATATGCTTTAATGTTTTACTACTCTTCCCTGCTCTTTTCTGAGTATATCTATTTGGACTGTGAGCTCCTTAGAGCTGCAACTGTGAAGGACTGCATATCTTTACTGTGTTTGATTAGAGAAGGTAGCAGTCTTTTTTCATTATTTACATCGTAGGTTCTATAGAGAGAAAAGTAATAAATACAATAAAATAATTATTTCTTATAGGAGTGCTAGAATTGTTTCCTCTGGTAAGTGCTGCTGGGACTTGAGGAACTCTGTTTTTACTCAAAAACTGAGTAGTGTTTTCCTTTTACTTTGTCTTTTGAAAAAAAGTAATCTTTTGGAAATTCTGGGTTATGGAAAATTGCCAGATCCACAGATATTGATGTTCTAATATACAATCAAAGCATCATCACTGACTCAAGATACAGGAACTAGACACTTTTCATTGAATTTACACATATAAAGATGGTAAACACTCTTAAAAACCTAATTCATAGATACAGCTTTCATAGAGTATTCTATGTAATTTTCTGTCATGAATTAAGAGCTTGTATTCTTATACCAGTAGAGTTCTTTGAGGCTTTTTCTGTCCTTCTTTAGGATTTTCTCTACTTTTCTGTAAAGGAGTAATAATTTTCTTTAAAAACGATAGTGCTCTGCAAGAACAGCAGATTACGTAACTTCATACAGTGACAGAACGTAATTAAGATTAATAGCAGTCTTTTTACTGTGGAGAATTGAATTTTACAGAAAGTTATTTTAGGCAAATGAAGTACCAGTTACAAAAACTGAAATTTAATAGAATCAGAAACACTGACTATCATAGAAGGAGTTTATGTTATTATTTAACAAACATAGCATCAAGTAAACCTGAAAGTTTTGTAGCTCTTTGAGTAGGTTTCAATGCCTTTTTTAAAGCCCCGGTGATAATCAAAACTTTTGTGTGTTGTTGGGAAGGCTATGTGACCATACCGAAAAATGTTGTCACAGAGTGGTCCTTTCTGCTCTTACAGAACACATACTTGACTCAAATGAGAGAGGTTCTGTATTGCATGGAAATGTGCTTTGAAAGTTAAACTTCCTGTATTTTGAAATCAAGGATTTTATTGTTGACTAGATTAAGTTAAAAGCAAACTGATGAAAAGAGTTAGTAAAAGATACCTTATGGACAACGATGAATTGGAAGTCATCTCAGCTTTGTAAAAGAGAAAAAGAAAGAAGGAAAAGCTTATGTGTTGCTGACTCCTACTGTGGTCTCATTTAGTTTGCATATATTTGAATAATCTGTATTTCTTACAAGGTTGTAACTGCATACCTTTTCTTTAAATGTAGCAGAAATGTCAGAACTCAAGTAGAAAGAAGGGAATAATTTGCTGTTGGAGATATTTTTTTTGTTATAGGGCAGCACTCACTAGAATGTGGAATATGGTGTGCTTATGCCTGTGTTACTAGAAATGGAAGGGAAGGAATCTACAGGGAAAAACCCAACCCTTTGGGTAATTGCTTTCCAAATTAGGATCAGAATTAAAATCCATTGATTTGGGTTAGATTTAGTTCCATGAACTGTGTTATGTGGTTGGGATGTTTTGCTCCAGGACATGTAAGTGCCTTTGGAATACTTCATTTCAAAATATCCCAAGATGTTTGCTTTTAAGAAACCTACCTGGCAATAGCTATGAAGGACCATTCCTATCTGTGGTGTACTGACCCAAACATATTTTTATCAGTGTCCCACATGCTCAGTAGAACATACAATATCCTTAGTTATGTTGCATTTACAGACTTTTATAGTCATGATATTTTTGCTAATTCCTTAGGTTGCCACTGCTGTGTTGTTTTCAGTATCAGATTTGCCTGTTCAGAAAAATGACTTGATATATCTGAAACACATGCCATCAACCTGTCTACCCAGGCTATACCTTAGCATCTAGGCAGTTTGGGTTTTGCTTTAGACTTTATTAGTTTAGTATATTTTCATGTCACGTGGTTAGAAAATGGCTCTGAAAAGATGTCTGGGACCACCTAAAAAATTTTTCTACTGAAATGCCAGAAGACCTTTTTTTCAGCTGAACTTTTGCTTGTTTATTTTTAAATTATGCTAGAGATAGAGATATCTTGTTTAAATGAACATTTGTAGAAGGTATTGTTCAATTGAACTTGGTTTTAGTGCTGAAATGTTGATATAATCTTAAGTATTCTGTATTTTTTGTGCTATTGACAAGAAGTGAATAGTGCAGTATTTATAGTTCTTAAGGGTTAACATGATTTTTTCATTTATATGTGACTATAATGTATTTCTTTGTTCTTACTTGCCTTGGCAGAAGGATGAAATCACTGACTGCTTGCTGCTAATTAAAACGGAATACCATAAAGTGAAAGTATTCAGTATTCACCCTTTCAGTTCATTGCTAATTACTAATCAGAGAGAAAGTATTTTTTCCTAATACAGATTTCTACTTTTCTTTTTAGAAATAAACATAGCCCTTTCTTTCTTCTTTCCACAAAAACATCCCCCAACCATCTACCCAACTATAAAAACCAGAAAATCATGTTAACCCAAATAGATGTAATAAAACCTTAAAATTTGGAAATGAAGCACTCAGAAATTTAGCAAATAGTAGAGCTCAGTAAGGATTTGCCCTTCTATTTATGCTCTATGGTACAGACTTTAATTTTATGATCTCATAATAATCTTGTGTCTCGGGAAAGTTATTTCAGAGCCTGTTAAGGCCTGACATTAATGCTGATTAACTGTCCTCTCTTAACTTCAGGTGTGGGTAATCTTTTTCCAGAATAAAATTAGATATGAATGGAATTAACAGGAATACTTGATTAGGTTTAATCAGGAATAGCTAGCAACCATTAGTCAACTTTTATATCTCTCAGATACATATTTAAATCCCTAAAAAGGACAGATGTATAGTGACAATGTACTGTTGCAACTCATGCGGTCTGGAATGGAAGCTACGGAGACATTCTGATGGTCAGGAGAGCACTGATACAATCGACAGGAGTACATGCTGTTTATTTTCAGGGGTTTTATCTCATTCAGAACATGATTTCTGTAAATGAGACATGGTTTTGCAAAATGAAAAGGAATTTTATTGTGTGTTTTACATAGCCCTACCCTAGTTTGATGGGAGACAGATGGTTATAATGCAATTGCAGAGGACCAGTATTTAGACTTGTCATGATTCTATCATACTCTATCAGCTATGATTTTGCAGGGTTTTTAAAATATATGGCATATGGGTATTTTGTTTTGTAAAAATGATTGATCACATGGATATAATATAGGATAGGACCTTAGATTACCTTCAGCTTGGCTATGAACTCGATGACTTAGGCAAACACAGCAGTCTAAGAAATGGAAGTACAGAGCTTTGCACCCATCCCTTTTTTGTGTGGATACTTCTGTGGTACTGGCTATATGATGTTAGAAATCTCCATACTTGCACAGTGTAATTTGCATTTTGTGTGCTTGACAGCAAAACAAACAGAATAGGTTAGTTAACATCAGAAACAAGGCTTCCTTCGGATATTTCCTGAATCTGCTTTGGGGTTTTGATTGCAACTACGAATTTGCAGAAATACACCTTTGGGTTTTAATTGTGGTTGCTTAGTTCACTTTCCTGAGAGGCAGCAGAGTCCTCAGCCCTTGAAGAACACTATAATATTTTATTTGCATTGGTACAATTTCCATAGAAAAACTTGAACAAACTTTAACTTTACCTAAACTTAAGAGTTTAAAGTGCTTACTTAAAAGGTTCTGGCCTTTCAAGGGAAGTCATAGTTTATAATTTTCTCTTGGATTGGCAAAAGGAGCAATTAAATAGTTTAATGAAATTTGGAGATCTGACTGTCTAGGTCTGAGACTACAAAGGACATAAAGGAAAATGATGGAGAAGTCCTACATCTGTGCTCATGACAGCCATTGTTCATTTACCTTTCAGGGTACTAACACGCCAAAACCACTTTAATTCAATTATACTGAAAATGCTTTTTAAAATCTTAGGCATATCTTCTATACAGTCATTTCTATGAGAGAAGGTTGACTATAGACGATATCCCTGCTGAATATTTTAATTGGAATTTCGGTGTCATGATTTCAATTGGAATTTAAATGTCATGGTTTTATCACAGAACTGTAGATCAGAAATCTAAGCAGAGATTAGTTTCCATTGCACTGGTTTGATTATAGCCTGAATTTCTCTATTAACAATAACCTCCTAGAACAAGTAGTTTTAAAATTACCATTACATGCTAGCTAAACCTGAAGTCAAATAATTCAATGAGATATTTAATTGCACATAAGCTTATACAAGTAATGGGAGAACTGGAAAGAATTCTGGAAACAGAGAACATGAAAAATCGATAAGCAATCAAAATCTGAACCTTGGAAAACTACACTATATTGCTTCACATCAAAGGTGTTTTAAAAGTAACTGACATTTAAATTAAAGCAGGCTTGTGGTATATCAGTTATTCAGTTTGACATTCTTCAATATTATTAGTGTTGTTACCCTCATGAACTTTGTCACAAAAGAAAGTTGTGGTTCTTTATTAATGACATTAAAAATATATTTGTTTCTTACCATTAATGGCACTTTCGCTGTTGTTCCCAACTATTTCAGTGTTCTCTGGTATTTAAATATGTTCTAGGCAACTGTAGGTACTAGTGGAAATTGTCTTTCTTTTTGCATTCTAACTACTCTGAAATCCAGGTAAAAAGCATATTATCTGGCAAATTAAGGATTTTTTTTCCAAGCTGAAAAAGTGTTTGCTTTGTTTCTTCTGCATTTTTAAGGTACCAAGTATGTCCACTATCTTATGATTTAAACACAATTTTAAATATGCTGTTTGAGAATGGAGGCTTGGACTTTATTCCTAGAAAAAGTAAAGCAAAACCAAGCAAAGTATTTAAACTAATTATCTACAAATATCTGTCTGTTTTCCCTTTGCTATTTGCTTTGGTATTTATTGTCTGCTTTCCAGTGCTTAAAAATTTAGTAAGAAATTGGCGACAAAGAACATCAAGGGCTTCATGTGAGCATCATTACTTGCAGAAAGATCTCATTGGAGTAGGCTAGAGATATAAATGAAAAATAGCACTACGATTTACTTGATCTTTGATTCACTAAAAAAAAAAAATCTGCCACAGACTGAGGGTTTGTATGTTATTGTGGATGTCTTTTGTTTGATGTTTATCTTTTATTTGAACAGCTTGTAACAAAGCATGCATGTTTTTATCTTGCTTTTTCCCCCCCTCTCATCCCTTGCTTATACAAATGCAGCAGGAGATGAAGAAAACAAACATACTGGAGTTCAGGAGGCAGAGGTCGAGGCAGGTCTGTCTGACCACAAGCACCTATCTCCTTTAGCTGTGCTTTCCCCTGAGTATATAGGGAAGCTTTATCAGCCAGCTTGGAAATACATTAAACATAAAAATCCAGAGAATATTTATATCGTTTTATGAAAGAACAACACAAACAAATTCACTGTAGCATAGTATATTTGCCACTTGTAGATGCTTAAAATAATTCAACGTGAAAAAAAGTACCCAACTATTTTACTTTTTTTTATTCTTTTTTATGAAAATACTCTGTCACTATGCTCAAGTAACAGACTTAGCAGATCTGGGTGGGTACTTAGACGTAGTACAGTCTATTTTGCATTAATAATTCTTACAAGCAGGGAAGTAAATTTTTTATATCATGGCACTTTTTTTCCCCTTAGTTTGTGTAAACAGACTGACGCTGGACAAAAATAGTAGGCAACTGCATTACATGGAAATACTTTGACCATTTTGTATAATGTCCTTCATCCTGCTTGGAAGCCAGTTCAGTTGGTAGTGTGATGACAACTGATAGTTCATGATCAAATCAAACAGTTGCAGATGCTTTTTTCAACTCAAATACCATGTGATTAAAACATAAATTTAACTAATTTCAGGAAACACCCAGTACAGGTTCAAAGATATGCAGAGTTCTAAAGATTTTTTTCAATAATTTCTCTGTTCTTCAGTTTCTTTTTCAAAGGAAAAATTATAAATGCATAAATTTACATTTAAATGCCTTGTTAATAGGTTACATTCTGTTGTCCATAATTAATTATAGTTAAAAATTGCCAAAAATGGTGGAAGCATGGTGCAAAAAAAAAAAAAAAGATGAGCTGATCAAGAAACACATTTATTACTAGCTGGTAGGAAAAATTACTAGCATACAAATGTATGCCTAAAATGCTAAATGCTGCTTAAAAGTAAGTGCCTGAATCCTGTGCCCTGAACCCTCTTCCCATTGTTATTTAAGAGAAGAAAATATGGATTACTATTTACTTCTATGAAAAAAAGTCAGGAACAATTACTGTGATGGGACTCATTACTTGTTCAAAGCCCTGGATGCTAGAGTAATTTCATGATTTCAGAGGTGGAAAGCAGGTTTACTTTTTTTTTTTTTATTTTAGTTCTCACTTAGGCATCCAAAATGGCTTTTAAGATCTTTGCCTTCCCATTTTTTGTCATAGTACAGTTTCCTTTTTTATTGCTTTTGTTATGTTTCTGTCTGTGTGGTGTTCAGTGGTGTGTGTGCTGTGTGCTCTTCACTCCGTGTATTTTGTGGTAACTCAAGCGTAGTGCATGGAGTTTTGCTCACGTAGTTTGCAACATGTTTTTGTGTGCTTGTAGTTACATTGTTCATCATAGTAGTTATTCCAATTGTTAATCATCATTGTCTGTTTTTAATGTTGTAAAGATTGTGAGGAAAAACATCAAACCCCACCTGTTAATGGGCGAAAAGGCAAGTTGATTATGATATTGCTTATGAATTGTGGGTGCTTGAGAAATTTCATTTATTTTTTGCTGCATGTGTGTGTGTTGCTTAGTTCTACTAGCTCAAAAGTAGTAAGTTTGCATATGTTCAATTTCAGTGTGTTGTTATACTTCTTGGATATAATTATTTTCAACTGTGGTTTAAAAATATTTCTTGGAATCAAAAACTCCAGTTTTTTATGTTTTTGCGGCTAACTGTATTACTGAAGATGTAGTTAACACTAGGCAGATGTGTGATCAGGTTGGCTATGGAGAGCTAAAGGGGCAGTTTCTGTATTTCTTCTCATTTTCGAATTCCTAGTCTGCCTTGCCCTAAGAGGCCAAGTGCAATTTGCAGACACCTGCAAAACTGGCTGCAGTCTTCCGCTTTTTACCAGGCCTGTATTCTTTTACATCTCTTGGATATATATTTTACAACTTGGCATATTTGAATGTGACTAGAAAAAAATTGACCGTTTTAATTATTATATACTGCTAGAGAAAGGCTTATGTTATTAGCAATCATTTCTATTGTCTAGTTTGTATTATGTTTGATGTTTTCTTCTCTTCCAAATGCTGTAGAAATAAGCTTAGTTCAAAGCACTGAAATGTTAACATGGAGATTTAGGTTTCTTATCTAAAAAATAGAACACGAAAGCTGCAATGAACAACCACAGCTTACTTTGAAGTTTTATTCGAGTTCATGCTTCTAAATTGCTTTGATAATTTTGAAGAAAAATATTACTGCTTTTCCATGTACTTCTAAGACCTTACTACATTTAGATTTTTTGTCATCGATGTCTTCTGCCACTGAATGAAATATAAACTAGGTATGTCTTGGATTTATTAAAATTTGGGTATTCACTCTTACAGTTCCATCTCTACTAGGAGCCTACAAGGGGTATAGACCCAGTTACACTGTTATGGACCATTCCTAGCTGTCTATTTCCCAGAAGAACTTAGCAGAGGGAATACAGAAATCAGGAGAGCAGGGATTCTGTTTTGCCTGTGCTAGTTCGTTGTCGGGGGAGGAGAACTACACCATTTTTAGTGTCTCTTGTTATCAAGGGTAGACAAGACTGATTGGTGTGCCTTTGCAGAGAAGGTGCCACATCACCAGCCTGTCAGAGCAGTGCATGGGGTCACCTCACCTGCTTTGGTGGCTGTGCCAGCATAGTCTTGAATGAATTCAAATACTGGGAATCTGCTGCTGTAACTGTAATCCATGCTACTTAGCAGATAGTCCAGTGTCATTCTCTTACGATCTAAATTCCAGTCGTAGTAAGATTGGAGGCTTTTGCCCCTGACCTGACAGAGCTGACAAAACAATAAACAGTGATTTAGTCAGGCTAAAGTTGGTTTTGTTCTTGGTTTATCTTCCACTCCTTCAACAAAACCAATATTTTATACACTTACAGAGCCTGAAAAGATGTACACTGCACAATAAACTAAATACTACTAACCTGTATTTACATAGTTTGTTTCATACTTATTAAGTTCTCTAAGGTGTCCATTTTATGTTTTAGAAGTTTCTTCTGCAGAGCTCTTATACTCCAAAAGAATGATCAGTGCCCAATATTCAATTTCAAATATTTATTACCAAAACTGTCATCCCTTTCCAATTTTCCTCAGGTATTTTGCATTTCTCTTTCATCTGTTTTGTACGACATCTTTTGATCATTTGAGTTTGTGAGAAAAGGATCCAGGTGATTCTGCCCTTTACTGTCTTAATTTAGGGTGCATAGAAGACGATGTACCAAAGCAAAATTTTAGGTGTTTCATATTCCCTCACTCTTTAGAATATTTTACAGGATTACACTACAACCTTGTCTATATTATGGGAATCAGGAATGCTTTCTAGTTCTCATCTCCCAGACTGAGAAGTTCTGGAGCATATTTGTGTCTGGAGCATATTTGTGTCTTGAGTTTATAGCAAGACAAGGCCCAAGTCTCTGAGTCCTGCCTTTTCTGTGTACCCTGGTTTCCACATTCATGAGAGTCCCATCACTCTGTGAGCAGTCTGGATGCCTGAAGGACCAGAACTGAAAATATGCTGTATTCCAGATTATTCTAAACTGTTGGACAGTTTAGACACAATCTAAAAAATTTAGGTGACTGAAGGGCAAACTAGGCAGAATAAAGGGTCGCCAGTCAAAGAAGTGATGACAGATGGACCTGCTTAACTGACTTGCAGAAATAGTGTTCAAATGCACTTTTTTGAAAAACAGGCATGCTCCTGTCAGGCCAGAGGGCACTCTCATCCTGGTGGCTGACCTGAGCATCTTTTTCCATCTAAGACCATTTGGGTTTGTGGAAATGGGGCCTACACTTTGCCTGAGCCACTGAACATGACTGCTGTGAGTCCATGTGCTTCCTCTTCCTCTGGCTCACTGACTCTAGACTTCTCTAAGAGACCACAACAGCTTCTGAATTTTGCATGACAAATGATACTGGATGTGTTTTAGGTGTGAGAATACTTAACATATTCTTATGTGTTTTGAGTACCTAGAGAAATACTGCATTTTAATTAAATTCTAGTTCAAGCAAAATAAGGTTTAAATAAAGTATAGACCTGATTAGATTGTGCTAGTTGTAGGCAGGCACATAACTGCAATTTGAAAGCTGGGAAAAGAGTGAAATTAAAAAAAACCCACAACACAACAACACAAACCAGTAAAAGTAAAGTACCAATAAAATGCTCTAGAATGAAGAACCTACATTCTGTTAAAATTCCTTACGATATAGGTGGCTATTTTACAAATTTAGCTCTAAAACTACCAGGGAGATATTACAGATGAGAAAGAGTCTAGATACTAATGTCCATAAACACCTTCAAATTTTACTTATAAAAAATTTGAATTTGCATCTTTCAAAACTACATCACAATACCACGTAGCACTTTTAAGACTGGTACGTGACAATGGGATGTCATTTTGTCTGCTAGTCAAACACAGTTTGTCTGGTTAGTAATCTAATGTTTCAGAAGTAATGCAGAAGAATAAAATGGGCCTTTTGGTGCAGACAGCATTTGTCTGTAAAGATGCATGTAAAATTTGCATGTAAGTTTGCGTGTAAATTTGAGAAGTAAGAAAACTTTTATGTTATTAAGTAGTAGCATTTGACATTCAGAAAAACCTAGAACTTTCTGAAGAAACAAATCTATATTTTTCATCTTTGTGTAAGCCATGTATTGTATTTTCTTTATTGGTTGGTATTAGTGCTTAAATCTGCTGGCTTAGTTTCAGACTCCTTTTGTGAACAGAATGAATTTATTTTACATTTTAGACTTGTGCCATAAGCTTCAATCTTAGCTGCATTTAAAAAGGGTAGAGCACCTGTGATTGCTTGCTGAGTTTTTTGTGTGTGTTTTTGAGAGATGTATAATCATATAGTAAAAAATTATCTTTCTGCTTAGAAAATGTTTGAAGACTTACTATGAGATTGCACCTTTTTCAATAAATATAAAAATAACATGGAAAGAAAATCCTAAACCCTGTATCAAGCTAAACCTTACCTTCTGCATTCTGCAGAGTGAATTTGTAGGCTGTTCACATTTCCTTGCATGCCCAGAGTATTCCCTGACACCCAGGGAATGGAAATGCAAATTGAGGAGACACTACGGAAGAGAGGTGTAGAGCAGAAGCTTGTACTTTGCTCCACATTTATTTTGGACATTACTTGTAATTTTCTTTTTTCTAATTCATTATTCATTAAATTCTGGAGATATTTTGATTTTGATTGTGTTTACCTATTGCAGCAGTATGAGGATAGCCATGCCAGCTCCTGACTAAAAATCCATCTAGCCCAGTGTCCGGTCTTCAGTAGACCAGGCATGGATGCTGGGGGAAAAGGATATAAGCAGGACAAGTGTGTAGTAAAGCTCATCCAGGATATGGGATGCCCAGTCTCCCCTGACTTGTGCCACAGGAATCTACATAAGCAACAATGGTATCTTTGCATGGTGTCTCCGTCTCCCTCATAGGTTCCCTGCACTGTTTCTTCCCCCTTGAATCAGTCCTGCCAAAATAACCCCGAAGTGCTTGTCTGAACGAGAGGCTCCTTGTCCGAGATGCTCCAGAGGCCGATGGAGAGCGCGCCTGCTCCAGCGCAGCCTGGCGTGCTGCGGGCGTACAACCAGAAGAGGGAGCAAAGCTGCCGTATTTTAAAAACATGAAAAAAGATGTGAAGCAAACAAACAAATCCTCCCCGTGCCCCAAATGGTACTGGAAAAAAAGCCTTGATAGTGGCTTACAAATAATATCTTTACTTTGCGTTATTTAGATATAATCTACTGAATATTAATGTACACGTTTAATGTAACATTAACTGACTGTCTTTTCTTCTCAGCCGTTTGGAGTATTACTCTTTTTCCTAGTATTTCTTCATGTTTTACAACTCTATTATACTTATAAAAGTAGCAACATGATACTCTGATTTTTAGCTAAAGGTTAGCTATGACTTTATGACTGTTATTTCAATAAGTGCTCTCTGGGACATTGCTTGAGTATATCTACAATTTTTCATAAAAATAAGCAATGGAAGATTACAATCAATTTATTCCCTATAAAGAGGAATCCACTAGTAAAAAATTTTAAATATAAATTTAAAATATAATTGACTGACTTTGCAGGTAGAGATCATGATGAGAAGAGACTGCTACTGGACTAGTCTTAAGTGATTTACAGCTACAAATAATTAATGTAGCCTTGGAGTCAATTTGAGGAAAACATTTCTGGAGTAAGGAATAACCTACAGTGCAATATCGTATTTTTAATATTAATAACAATAATATGACATGTAGATACATTGCAGTACTTTTTATTGCTTAGCTGATGATTTACATTAAAGTTCTTTTAATGTATTTCAACTGCAGCCTCAGGAAATGAAGCTCAGGATTTGGGTTTTGGGGTTTTTTTTGCTTGTTTTTTTCTTTTTTTGTGTTGTGTATGTTGTTCAGTAAGAAAGATGAAATCAAAACAATAAATAATTAAGATACATCAGGAATTTTATTGGAACACTATATTCCTTAAAAACCATGATATGAGCCATTTACGTACAGTTTATTTATTTCAAAATATTTTATTATTATTATATTATATTTTATTATTATTTATTTAAAAATTTCTTAGCATTCATTTGTTGATTTGGCACTAATTTGCAAACTATTTTTATGTGAAGGGCGTGTGTACATATGTGTATGTGTGTGTACCTGCCTTTATATTGTCCACACTTTGTCAGCATTCAGGCAACGTTCTAAGAAGCATTTAAGATTTTGAAGGAAAGACAGGTCATCATGTCTCAGATAAATGCCTTGATCTCTAAGGTACAGAAACATTCTGTAAAATATTCTTCCAGTGTGGCGAGAGTAAAATGTAGATCAACTGTTACCGTGACAAAAGAGGAAGCTAAAAGATTGTGTCCCCAGGTTGGCTGTGGATTACCTGGGGAGGCAGGATTGCTCTGTATTTGTCTGAAAAAGACTGTGTGTGTTCCTACTTGTTTTTGGGTACTGGATGAGTCTTGTTCCTCTTACATCAGGGTAGGGAAGCATCAACACTGTTTTAATGAGGCACCTGAAGGTTTCTCTGGTGTAGGAACATCAGCAGTCTGGCATAAAATCTTGATTGTTGACTTTATGTCACTTCGAGTTGGCCTTGCTGCCATTAGCAGCATGCTGGTGGTGCAAGGTGGGACTGGATTCATTCCAGATACAATTTAGTACATCTGGGACGATTCATACATCATGGTTTGGAGCCATTTGCTTTCCCCTAGTAGAGGTTTGACACGCTGAGACTATTTCTCTCTGTGTGAGCTCTAGAGACTGATGTCTCTTTAATTTTCTTAGGGACTTTGTTTTGTAAAAAGTAAAACCTGTATGCCATGAATTGAGTCTGAATTAATTCTCCTTCTTGTATTCTTAATGCATGAGTTGAGATCTTGAGTATCTGATTCAAAACAGTTTCTCAGCTTTTGACAGTTTATCCCACAGTTTTAATGACTACTTATTGTGCTGCATTGGTTTAAGAAGCACTAGCCAAATCCACTTTTGACTTATTTTTACAGTAGTTGTCACCATATATTATTAATAACATAATTTCTTTCTGAGCATTTATCGTATAAAATTAAAAATAGAAAGAAGTTCTGAGTACTTTTCATTTGCAGAAAAAAGATGACTAAATTAAGTATGTCCTAATGGAAAAGTGAAGACTTTATGATAACCTAATCAAAAGTCTGAAACTAGAAATACACTCATAAAAATTGGTTCCCAGAAATTTTAGGTGCTGAAAAGAAGATAAAAGCTGAAGTGGATTTAATTTAAAAAAGACAAATTCCAGTAAAAGAGAAAATATATAAAAATGTTTCAAGTAAAGGGTAGTTGTGAGAAGGACTATTACTGTTTGTAGTATTGAGAAAAGAAGGGAGGGGGGGAATATTCGCATGAGAAAATTCCTCATCATTAGTATCTGGTATTTTGCTGCATCATCTTGTACTTCTGCAGTTTGCTGCATCGTTTCCAATTCAACTGCAACATCCCTGGTGCTAAGTCGGCATGGTTAGAAATTCAGAAAACCTATATATATATGTACAACTATTCTTCCCATAGATTATTTCCACACTTTTAACATTTTTCATATTAAATATTCTAAATGAAAGTGTAAGAAATGCTGAGGTTGTACTTGCCACAGGGTGTACTGGAGCACACCCACCCTCTCTCCCAGGCAGCACAGGTGAGTATCTTTCTCACGAGGGCATGACACAACACCCGAGCTGCATCATTCACTGGGGTGTGCAGTGCCCAGGGGTAGGTGCAACAACCCCATCTAAAGAAACAACTGCATCTAAAGACTGTACATTTCATACTGATGGGAAAAATCTGCATCGGGGCGCCTCTCAAATCCTTCTAGTCTTACCTGTGCATCAGCTGATTAAAATGTTCTGACTCAAGAATCCCATGATTTATGTAATCTATATAAGGTCTTTTTGTATAAATATTTAATAATTTTGCATCTTTCTTTGTATACAAGTCAAAGGTGATTATCACAACAGAAGACAGGAAGAAACTCTTGTTATGGGAAGTGAAAGTGATAATAGGAGAATGATGAATTAGAAAATGGTATTGTTTCTTTCCAAATATTTACTTTTTGACCCAAGTTGGCTTTGGTTAAAACAACGAGGGAATATATGGTGGCCCTTTGCCTTTGGGAAAAGAAGAGATTTTAGAGACTACATTGTGTAAATTACATTATAGTAACTAAACTTATTCATCTAACCAGAGAGTATATGGGAAACACCAACATTTTGGCACTTTGACTAATCATCAGCATCTCATGCTAGTTCCCAAACAGAAAGCTCTCCTTTAAGCTCTCCTTAAAATATATTTTCTTATCTTTGTGAAAGATAGAGATGGAAATGAAGTTAGAAAATGGTGAAGAAAAGGTAAAATGTTTGGTTAAATCCAATGGATATATCTATTTTTATTTCTCAGTTGAAATAATAACCATTACTAGTCAAACTCTTGCAATGTTCTAGAAGTCAGTGAAGCTTTTCACTTAATCTGGAGTACTGCCAAACCCCATATACTCATGAAACATTGTACTTAACTGCTGATAAAACTAAATAGCCATTTGAATTTAATGCTGATATGCCATAAAAATAACTGAAGCTGTAGAAAAGAGGTCATTGAAACCTTTTCTGAAAGTGTTTGCATGCTCATTCTATAACTTTGCTTAAAAACATATAGCAGCTTGTCTTGCTTTTTAAAGTGTTGTTTATTTTGCTTTTTAAGATTAACATGCAACAAAACTATTTATTCAAAGAGTTATATTTTTACTTAATTTTTATTTCCTCACTCATGTAATTTCAAATGTCATTACAGAGTGTTACTGAGAGGGTTAACTATTTTCTAGATACTGAGCTCTCAGAGAATTATCAAGGTTTAGTAAACCTTTTCTTTTGATAGGGAACTTTGTTATAATAAGTGATTTTGATGACTGAGCCAGCTACAGTTTTTAGGTTCATAACTGAATCAAGAGTTCTGAAAAGGACTCTGACCTCGAGTCAGAGAGAGAGAGTCTTCTAAAATTTGCATAAAACTAGCATGGAAATCACTGGACTTCCTGATATTCTTCAGTATTTAGATTATTTGTTATATATCATGAAAAAATCCTGTGTTTTAGATTACCATATGCCTGCTTTTTATCTTATTCTAAGTATAATCTCCACTATTTGGCCTAAATTACAGTTAACGGTATTTTTTCCTAGCAGTGACTACTCCTTAAATTCAAAAGTAGTTTTACTAAGGTAATTGAAGTTTTTAATTTTCTAGTTAAGAAGACACTTCTGGACTAATTTGAGAAAAAGAAAGGATAAATGTCATCAGTAGATATTTTATTGTGAACTGTGTATATTCAAAGAGAAAACGAAAGAATCACATTCTTGCTAGGAAGAACCATAATAGGATTTTATTTCCAAGGTTTGGTAACAGAATGTTCTGTTTGAAATTTCTCATTTAATACTTACTGCACATTGTACTTCAGAGATGATGGAGTTTGTTTCAGCTTGCATATCTTTGGTGTCATGAAATCATTATAGCAACAATTTTACTTTAAACCTACATTTCCATCAGTTTCAAAAATCACAGCAGCCTTTTATAGGACAGGAGGCTGTCATAGACCAACAGCAGCCACAGAGAAGAAGGCTGCAGGATGCCTACAGATAACACTTTCACATGTTTACATTTTGGATGCTGGATATCCATCAGTCTTCTTTAAAAAGGAAAATAATAATAATAATAATAATAATAATAATAATAATAATAATAATAATAATAATAATAATAATAATAATAATAATAATAATAAAGTCATAGGCTAAAATCACTTTATATCAATTTATTTTGAATTGGTAAAATTAAAAATGTTTTCCATATCTATCATATTGTTCTCCATCACTGGCTATTTCTGTGATAATAAAAGTGATAACATCTGTGGGCGATGGTTGTGAGGAACTTCACACCTTACGGGATCAGAAAAATAAGCAGATTCTTTACAGCCCAAAGCAAAAATGGATTTTACAGTATTGAATTTCTCCTGTTAATTGGTGTAGGTTTGGTTTTGGCATGATATTCCAAAGGGTTTAAAACTGATAATATTTATGCTAACTACCTAGTTTGTCAGAAGATAGAGAATTAAAGTGTAAAAAAAAAAATTTGACAACCTCAAAAAGACTAACATCTTGCAAGTCTAGAGAATGTAGTTCTGTGGAGCAGTGTACATGCTTCTATTTATTCCTCTTTTCCTGAGCAGTTATATCAGAAATTCCAATTTCAGATATAGAAATAGTTGGCACAAGGGTTCTTATTGAGTAGTTTAATCTGCCCAAATTAAAAACTGAAATGAAATAAAATTCCAGATTTCAAAAATAAATCTGACTTAGTTTTGGCTTAAGAATTTATTGTTAAAAACACTTTTTCAACTTAAATTAGACATGCATGGTTGCTTGTTCAGTTTTTTGTTTTGTTTTGTTTTGTTTGTTCATTTGTTTTGCTTGGTTGTTGTTTTTGTAAATTATATCTTTGCAACTACTTTTTTACCAAAATATTTCTAACTTCACTTATAACTTGCAGAAACACGATGATAATATAAGAAGCTATAGAATGTAGAACACTAACTTTTAAAAATGGACCAAATTATTGTGTAAACAAGCCCCTGTTTTTTATACCAATTGTTAAATATTAAAGACAGCACTGACTTTCAGATAAGATGTTCTGTTCCAGAATGTTTAAGACGTGTACTAATTCTCTTCACCACAGGCCTCTAAGAACCAATCTAAATTTTAACATTAATGATAATACATTTGTTTAGATCAAGTTGTCCCAAATGATATTAGGTGTCTTATAATGTAAGTTACATAATATTTCTGATTTTTTTTTTTTTGGTTTATGCTAGAAGTTACATGGGAAGACCAGCAGAAAAAGGTGAATGGTACAATAACTGATGACAAACCATTGCCGAAAAAGAAACACCATTCTGAGACAGGTTTGTCAGGGTTTGGAAAACCACATGAAAGCATGAGACTATAAAACTACATTTCATGCTTTTGTAATGCGTGTGTGCTTTATGTACCTTATTTTTTCACTTTGGTGTGAAATTTTTAGCATGTAGAGACCATTTAGATTACATAGTTCTGTTTTAGAATAGCCAAAATAGATCTGCTTTTGTAAACAATTGTGTTAGAATGCACATGCATTAGAAAAAAAGTGTTCTGGCACAATATTAGACATAGTTTGCTTTTTAGTTTTTAATTTTGTTATGACTTAATGTATTTGTGCAGGCCTCAGGAATCCAAGTATAATCTATGCTGATTCTTATTTAGTTGACCAAACCAAGATATCTACTGCATGTATGGTGGGAAAATCCTCTTCTACAGACTTGAATCTGAAACCTTCTTTCACCATCACACAAGGCAGAAATAATGTTCCAGTGTAATGTTTTATACAAGCTGAAGTTTATATCTTCATGCGTCTAAAATTCTCAAATCTAAAAAACCTCTTCCTTCCTCCATTCTGTACATGAATGGATTTCCTCTGAAACTAAAAGCTATCTTAAGCTTTCTTTCACCCCAAATGTCAAGTTCAATTATTCAGCTATCTTCGTTCCTACAAATGCATAGCAATAAAAAGTAAACCTAGTAATAATAATGATGATGGTAATAATAGTATTGTTCTGTCTCACAATCAGAGAATAAATGGTCCTAATCACATTAATTTATACACTTCCAAAGGGCAAGCACACTGTAAGGAGTAGAGAAGGTAGGGAGGAGAGGGAAGGAAAGGGAAGGGGAAGGAAAGGCAAAAGAGAAAGGGATCTCTATATTACAGGTTTCATCCTGTATTTAAAGGCTGATCCACATCTACTCAAGTGAATGGGGGTTTTTCAGTTGCAAGAATACCTAGGTTCAGTTTTGTGTTGCAAATAACTCTCTATTGGGCATATTAGTTGTCTCACTGTATGACAACATTTCTCCCAATCACACAAATTAAAGTTTACAAGATTGGCTGGCTGTGTCACCTCCTAAATTAATGCTGTAATCTCATCTACATAATAATATAATACTGATAATATCCAAGTGTTTTGCTGAAGTTCAACTATAGTACAGCTGGAAGTGCAATACTCAGAACTAAAGAAAACCAGCAAAATCTGGCTTGACTCTAACCTAGGAATTAGACAACCTAGCTGTAAAAGGCCAGATGTGCACTTGCATTTCCTTTTCCCTGACTTTTTGATGCATCAGAAGTTACGGGGTAAAACAAATACTGCTCATAAGAGTCAGGATCAGAATGTGATATATCTTCTTTTCCAGCTGTTTTAACTGTTGCCTGACAGATTCAAAATACAATGTCTACACATCTGCACTGTTGTCTTTCCAGGGAGAGTTCAGCAGAATAGTGCCTTTGTCTGGACTTTTCCCTTGGCTAGGTAGGAACATGAACTCCATCTCCCAGCTGAGGTGGGCTTAGGCCCACATGCCAGACAGATGATTTGCTTGTAGCTATTGGCAGTACTTGTTCAGGGTCACCTTCTCAATTTTTTAGAAAGAGAAGACATATTTTTTAGATGGCTGCTCTTTGGGCATTCTACATTTTGGAACATGAGTAAAATCTTACAATTGAAACACAAGAACAGGCAGAAGAATAGAAATCAGAATCAAATGTGAACAACAAAAAGTTGTCACTTTAAAAGTGTTCTGTTTATTAAAATGGTACATATCTGATTTTTATCTATTTTTCTGTCTGGAACAGACAGAACCACTGATCTCCAGTGCTTGCAGAGAATATGCAGAATTGGTTTGGAAAGCCCCAGTCTCAATTGCCAAATTNACCACTGATCTCCAGTGCTTGCAGGCAATATGCAGAATTGGCAGTCTCAATTGCCAAATCTAGAATAGATACAAAGTTGAGTAAAAGTTGTGTTTTCACTCTACAGTCCTAGGTCTTTCTGTGAAGGCTGATGCCTGATAAGAGCATAATTATGTTTTGATTTACCTTATCAGTAATGTCTTCTGCATGGGATGATGATGCACGAGGCAGAAACATCTGAAGTTGTTTTGAACACTCTGCAATGGGCGTCAAATGGCACATCCCTATATTCCTCAGATGCTTTTCCAAACTAACTCTGTCAAAAAGCCCTATGTGGTAGGAGTGGAGTAATCAGTGCAGCTTCCAGAACCGGCATAATCTGCTGTGTGTGCACACTACTGTTCCCTATAGACATCCCTGTATAATTTCAGACAGTTACTTTTCAAGGCATAGTAGTCAGGACATCATAACACTGTACTCACATCTGGTTGTTGAGCTATATTTTATCTATGACCATGGTCTAATGGTGATGCAGCCTGACAGAATCTACCTAAGGAAACTTCAAATTCCTTGAACCTTTACAATATGGGATTTACCCTCTGCCCAGGACTGCACTTACTGTCATCTGAGAATGGTTTAAATGTTTTGTCTGCACAGAAAACATTGAAGTGATACTAATAAAACTTAGTCCCTGGATGCAGATGGTGCAATGGAGGCAAGGAGGAATAGGGACACTTCATATTGTTATTCACCTGTTTTGATTGCCTTTTCATCTGTTGATAAGTTTTCTGATACTACCTGTTATGAAAGCTTGTACTGTCTTTAAGTGCAGTTTGTCTGTTAAGAATTTAACCTAACCAGTCCCATGGAAATAGCCATGGCAGTATTATGGCTAAGAAGGCTGGTGAGAACAAATAGACATTGATTACATAAGTACCATGAGTGAAGAACTGAGATCTGTGAGCAAATTGTAGAGAAAAACATAAATAGATAATAAAATAATTTCAAACCCCAGAAAAATAACAGCAATACCGTATCCTGTAAAGCATTAATATTCAAGAAATATGCATGACTAGAAATGGGATAGGCAAATTTGTTGGAAGACAATTGAAGGTCATTAAGTAAAGTAGCAAAATGGTTCTTGAGTTACAGACTTTTCAATAGAAGATGCTGATAAAATTTCTCTTCCTGAATATCAGAAATCATTGTGGTTTTTCTAATAGTGCTTTAATCTCTAAATTCGGATGCAATCTGCAGAATTAGTGTTATGTATATTTCAAAGACTCAGTTGTATTTATGCAAAGATTTTGAAGGATTGGAAGGGTAAAACTGCAGAATCATAGGTAAGCATAGCATAAACATTCAAGCCATATTTTGAATCTGTACTCTTCCTTTAGCGGATGTCACCGCTCTGTCAGAGAATACTGCATTCTTGGACACTACAAAATCAAAAAGCATGAGAAACAGTTATTTGTTCATACCTGAGATTATTAAGTACTTTCAGCACTCACCCCTGCATCTGAGCTTCAATAGATGGTATTTGAAAGAAAGTGAATAAAGCTCTAGTCCTCTAATCAGAATTCATTTCTTGGTGAAAAGAAAAGGCAAAAAAAAGTACAGCAGGCAAACATTTTCACAAGTCTCTGCATTTTTATATGTGAGGCCTTAAGAGAAAAAGTTGGAAATGAAGGTTGTGTGTAGAGAATGTGTCCTGTACTGATATAGATAAGGCTAGGCAGGATACTGTTTTTCTTAATAAGCAATTATTTTCATCAGTGTCATCACTAGTGTCTTTTGAACCCACCAAGGTAATTAAAATTGAAAAAGTACATGCTTTAGGGTACCATGACAGATACATTTTTCTATTCCCCGTCTCACTATCCAGAATATTGGAAGCTGAATACAGTCTAGCAACCTATGTCTCCATCCAGAGATGACAATGCAGAAACTGCCTCCATAAGATAGCAAAGAAAACACTATTGGCTTTCCCGTTTTTTCTCCAGAGAGGCAGTAGGTTTGATGGCTATTACATGGAAACCATCCTGTCATGGTTTTATTATCACTGGCTGTTGAGAACATTGCAGAGCCATCAAATATCCAACCTTTGCCACAGAAACTTTTTGATTTCCGAGGAGCAGTTGAAGAACAGAACTGTGGGAAAGTGCTGACGCATATTAATATGATTGAACAGAAGGACACAAGGTAGTTAAAATGGATTTATAAATCTCAGAAGTGATTTAAGTAAAAATTTAGGGTCCTTGTCATTATTTTGGGGAAAGACATATTTCTGTAATATGGAAGTAAAACAAAGTTTTAGAGAAATCATAGCAATGGTAGGTTAAACACATCAGAAAAGATAAAGGTAATGTGTGCTTACAAATGGTAAGTCTTTAGATGGATAGATCTGCTTTCAATTTAAAGGGAATCATGCTTATTTTTATCTGTGGAACATTTACATCTCTCTCCTGGGTAGGACTATGCCTTGACACCTACATAGACAAATACTTTCAGAAATCTAGTGTTATGTAATGAAAACTAACTGTAGCTTATCTATTACCATGAATTCAGTTGTAGAGTGAAAGCAGTGGTCAAAAATAATTCAAAATTAAGTTGTGTTTATTTTAAAAGAAGTTTGCAGTCAGAGTTGAAAGAATGAGAGATTGAAAATTATGAAAAGGAATATATGGTTAGAAATGGGTTGGAAAAGGCAAAGTAATGATAGGACAAAGAGAGAGAGAGAGAGAGAGAGGTAATTTTCTTTTCAGGATTCATAATATTTCCAATCCAATGTGTAACTGTAGTGCTTTAATATTTTGAAGTGTTACTATTTTGTCATTTTTCCCCCTTATAAAATTAATGTGAACTTTATTCAGAGAAGCAAACTAATAAAAGCTCTCTCTGGATTCTTCATTCACTTTATCTCTTTAGACTCATTAAAAAGTTATGCCATCTACATGATTTAATTTGTATTAGGGAGTTTATGATACTGAGAATATTTACAATTTCTTCTGTTATTTTCTACCTTCATCTCTACTATCCTTATCTTTGGATAAGGGTAAGATTTTTCAGACTTATTGTCTTTACCTATTGTATTTTTTACATAATGTATCTTACATATTGTCTATACAATGTAATTGCAGATTTAAATTTATTGCTTTAGTCTTTCCTTTATTTTCTGGCTGTATTTTTGAGTAAAAATGTCAGCATACATCCAGTATACAGCTATGATTTTGTGTGTATGGGTTTATGCTTTAGGATAAAGAACTGCTTTAACTAAGATGGAGCTACCTCATTTAAAAAATAAATCAAAGGTGTGGGACAGGCTCTGTACTTAGTTGTGGCTTAATGCTTTGAAAGAGTATTAAGGAATACTGATTCTATTCACATGTAGTAAAATAGCCTTTTTGTCTAAATATTCTGCTAACAAATATTTGTACTCTTAACTTTTCTATCTATTCTACTATATCTGTATCCTTAGTGTTGCAGAGTTTGAATGGTGTCAGGGGACATCTTTCCTGAGAGTTAAATGTATTATATCGTTCTTCAGGTCTAATCACTTCCAGACTAATGACACATATTTATGGGACATACAGACTCTATGGGGCATTTCTATCTTAGGGTCTCTTCCGTGTTTTGAGATTATGCTTATTTGATGGTGCTATTGTATATCTTATTTTGTGAAGAGTGTCCAGGAATAAGACTTTTCAAATCTGAGCTTATATTTGCAGTGAAAGATCTTTGGTTCTTAAGAAAAGATAAAACTGAAGTTAAGAAAACTCTTGAGGGGAAAAACAAAAGAGTAATTAACTTCCATCTCTCTGTCCTCTGCTGCTTTAAGAATTTTAGTTGGGCGTGTTTGCCATGTAAAGTTTTATTGAACACTGAGTTCCTAAATACTTCTCTTCAGTGGGTGACATTGCTTACAATGAACAGTTCTGTGTCAAAGCATGATAAAAGAGACGGTACTTATTTTATGAGGGTTTCAGACTTAAAGTTTTTCAGTGACTTTTTATAGTAATTTTTGAGATTTTAGTTTGTTTCTAGATCTGTATATAATAGCCTGATACATACTGCTCTCATTCACTGAGATGACCAATTGATGCAAATAAATGCTAGTTCCACAACAAAACGATAATTCTACAAATGAAGACTGCCTATTGACGTGATGTAAATTTAATAGAATTAGTGACATTGTTTTATTCTTGCATTTAAATGTATTTATATCAAAAAGATTATTTTGTAAATTAAAAGCTACAGAAACAGAGAATTTTCAAACTATTGTTTGGGATTTATGGCATGGCATCTTAATCAGGAGAAAATTGATTTACATAGGTGGTATTGTTTTGAAATTAATCAGTCTCTTTGCATCATTGATTGAAAGAAGTTGGTGCATTATCGTGCCACAACTTCTACTAATTCATTAATATTTGCAACAATAAATACCAAAATATTATAACCCATTTAGCTCAACATATGAGGTATCAGTTGACCACGTATCCACAGTGAGAAGGCAACTATTATCTTTTTCTTCCTGGCTTCTATTGGAATTATTCTTCTAATATGTTTGATAAGTAAAAAACCTAAAACTGAAAAATATTTGTAATTAGGAATTATTTTTGATTGACGCTTTGATATGTAAATAGCAATTTTTTCATAACAAATACTTTGCATGAGGAGTTTTAAAAATGCTATTTTAAAAAAGTATTGGTATATGCGACTGATATGCATGTAAATACTGGTCATTTGATTCTAAAATATTCAAAGACACCTTCCTTGCTATTCATACTAAAAATAATAGACCAAGGATACTGGGGTCTTGATAGAGACTTTCTAATAACTGTTTTTTCTATAGTAGGAGGGCTCACTTCAGGGCTATACATATGTAATATAAAATATTTCCAGAACATTTTGAATCCTTTTAGCTGTGTTTTGGTGGTGCTAATAATGATTTATTTATTTATTTAGCACTTACAGCAATTATAGCTACGCTATGTTAGTATGTGCCGTAACACGCCACGGAGTAGATCTTTCTATTTGCTTATTTGTGTTTCTTCCAATGGATTCTTCGTACTTGCCCAGATAAAAAGATATTTATACTCCATTACTGTTTTTTTAACATACAAAGACATAGCAACCTTTGTCAAAACTGACAGCTGCTATGCTTTCACACTACACATCTCATATATAGCACGAATGTGTGTTTGTTCTGTAAGCAAACTTAATTGTCTCAAAATGCATTCTAATTATGTATATTTCAAGCTGCTTGTTTTTGCAACACTTTTGGTACAGCCTTGGCATTTGATAGTAGACGAAAATATAATCTAGGGCTATAATATAAAATTGTTTAAACATAGAAGACAATGGTTATCAGATAAAATTTAGCGTTGTCTTTAATTTTGTTTTATTGATTTATGTTGCTTATTCTAATTTTGCATTTTTTCAATGGTATCTTGATATTGACTGTAAAATGCCGATAAAATTACAGATATTTTTGTGGTGTGTAAAATTTTCTGGACTTCTTTCTCTAGTACCTTCAGTGTTAATGATTTATGAGCAGTGTTGTGTGACTCATTTACAAACTGCATGTTGAAATTAGGCCAAGTTTATATATTTTTTTCTTCTATTTCGGATGATTTTGGGGAGAAAGAATTTATTCTGGTAGCAACAGGGGCTTCACAGTTCTTTGTAATTGTTATTATTTTCAAGATGAATTCCTCCCATTCTTTTGCTACAAATAGATTTTCAGTACAGAGCATGGCACTGTCCCTCAGATGTTTTCCATGTCTAAAATGGCAGTGTGCTTTTGAATGTGAAGTAATAAAGTAAGTAATGAGGTAGTTGCTTTGGCATTTAACTTGCATGCATTTGTAGTAACTTAGACTTCTGTGAGATGAGAGTAACATTGGTTCTGAAAAAGTATCCTGAACTGACCATGAGAGTTAATAGTTATACATTCTCTTTTCTCACGTTCTGTATTTTGGTCTTGATAATTTTGCCTTTGGCAGAGTGTTACAATAATGCAGTCCTTTCCAGAGTGTGTTATGTGGATTCTGAAATGTATGAGCTTGTACATACATTTGCAAAAAAAAAAATTATTTTCTGTTTTGGATATCTGAAGTTCGGTTCAGCATAAATTACAATAATTTAATAATTGAAAAACCTAATAATAGAAGACCCTTGGTGACATTAAACTGAGTGTTCAATACTTGAAAGAGAAAAATAATACTTGCATTCAAGTAGATAACATTCCAGAAAGTTGAACAGTCATGAACAAAAGTATTTTTGCTAGTTAATATACCTTTTACTATCCAGCTTTTTCTTCAGCATCATTGCAAGGATTGACTTTGCTGTCAGTTATAACTTTTGTTATTTCCTCAGCTCCTATACTAACTCTGTCTTTGCTGTTCTTTTCCAACAACAGTAGTTTAACCACTTCTTTCTCAGCTTTCTTTTTTCTTCTAGTGTCTTTTATTTTTTTCTCCACTTACTAACTCTACTCTGCAGACTTCTTTCTAAAACAATTTTTGGCCCTTTCCCTCAGTGTCAGTTTTAACCTTCTGAATACATCCTCTCACGCCCATCTCCTTTGTCTATGTCTGTACATTACACGATGTGATCACAGAAGAAGCGGAATCATCAAGGAGAACAAACTCAGGTCTGTCTCTTCTACTGCTTTTCTCTGTGTTATTTTTTTCATTTTATCTTTTCTATAGATTTTATCACAGCTCACCTCACATACTTTTCCCTCTCTTCCCCCTCAATATATTGGCAAAATATTGTCAAGGTGTAAGAATTTAAGTTTAAGACACTTATGTAACTTCTATTACCTATAAACTATGTACTCTATAAAAAGTGATGAAAGGTAACTGATGACAAGTAGGCTAATCCTTAAGATTTTAAACGGATTTGATTTCTATCATATCAGTTCTTATTTCCCATCTCAAATCATCTGTAAATTAGCCTTTAAATTTCCAGTTAACACATGAAAACAATCTATAATTTGTTTTATCTATGTATTTGAAAACTGCTACAAAAACTGCTAAAAAACCTGCAGACTGTTATATAACTAGTTATTTTTGACTCTGTGAGGATATAATTTCAAAACTGAATAATTTCAGTAAGCTAAATTTCACGCACTGGAATTTCAATCAGTTTTTTGAATAAAACGTGTTTCAATTAGAAGTAGAGTTTACAGTGAATAAAAGCTCTTTTCTCATGCCAAAACGTGTAAATCAAAAAGTGATGATAGTATGAGAGCAAGAAGTCAGAACATTGAAGGAGTTCTCACTTAGCTGTATTATTTATGAGGCTTTTATTTCATATCGTGCATTACTTATGGTTTCTTTCATAACAAATTTTAATCTGCCATTTTATTGAATTTTCCATGTACTTTATGGTACTGGCAGAGAACTAACATCTATCAAGGCATCCTAGCTCTGAAAATGCAGTATTTGTTCACACTTCCCTGCTTGTTCAGTTGTGGTATGTAGAACAACAGCGAAATTCCCCATATTTAAGTTAATTAAAGTCAGATATAAAATTTAAATTTTACAATTATTGTGTAAAAGCTTTAATTAATTTCCTCTGTCTCTGCTATTGTCCCAACAAATTGGAGAAGCCACTTGGATGCCCTTTAGGTTAGAAAATCTGGAGAAGTTTTGGGGTATATTGACTTTTCCATTAAACTTAGGTGATATTTAGTGAAACATTTTTGTCTTTTCTCTACTATGACTGGCTCCTTCAGAGCTCAGTTTTACCTTTTGTACTACTCTTGTGCTGGTTAAGAGTCATAAATTATTTTTACAGAACCTTGCAGATATTATTTGCTGTGGTTTTTTGTCTTAAACAAATCTCAAGATAGAAATCATTAAAATTACAAGGTAAAAAAAGTTGAGCATGGATAGGGAAGAAAACTGGCTGGGTGCTCCGAATTCCCTCCATTGTAAATCACTACTGTTAGGAATTAATTAATTATGCTGTAGAAAGACTGAATTTACTTACCTTGTGATCAGGATTCATTGCCAGTCCCTTTGCAGTGATTCTGTGTCTCTTTTATTACAAAAATGAAGTTAGATGGTGGAGTGAGCCATTTCCTATCTGTTCATAATAAAAGCTGTGGGCCTTTTTATTCAAAAACCTTTCTCTGAGTTATTGATTGAATCAATATATTAAATCAGAATATGGAATCAATCCATATGTCTCTTGGTGTTGGAAGGAATCAGACCTTAAAATGGTCGGAAAAAACCATATATTTTCATCACCTGTCTTTCTTGAACATATATAAGTAGGTAATACCTGTGTATTATTAAACTTTTTCGACATTGCAATTTTTCTGCAAAACACTACTTAGCTCAGAGTGTTAAGTAAATGTATGATGAATTTAATTTTCTAGCACACAAATGCAAAAGCATGATCAGCACTGCAGTTGCAATAGTTGCTGTTGCTGCCCTTAAACTCAGGAGAAAATAGTTTGTTGTGTGTATAGTAACATATTTTCAGACGTACATTTGAAACAGGTACTCTTCCATGTTTGCTTTAGTGACAAAATTGGTTACACATTTTGGTACAAGGCACTTGGAGCACAGCTAAAAAGCTAGGGTGACATTTCAAAGGCACACTTTAGAACAAAGTGTTTTCCCGTTGTTTTAGAATTTACTTTAAGAAGTGTGAATCTAGGATTATCCCTTTACAGGTTTTTCTTAGGAAATGGTTTTCACATTGTTTATTTATCATGGTTTATTTATCATGCTACCAAACATTCATGTATTCCAGAGGATTAGCTATTGATTTTAGGTGTTATTGGACCAAGAAGTCTTGTGAAAGCTAAATACCTGAATATGTTACAATTGTATTGATAGAAAAATATTGCCATTTCCTCTCTCTGGATATTATAATCTAAAATTTTAAAAAATAAAATTTTGTTCCTTGAAAAAATCTAGACTTTTTATTGAAAAGTTTTATGAAAGTGTGTGCAAAGCTTTTGCTATATATTTCAAGCACAAAATCAAGTTCAGAAAGCTAAGAAGCAAAAGTATTGATATATCAGTTTTGTTATCTGGCAGCAGTAGAGCTTGATAGCATCTTTAATGATTAAACCCTGTTTTTCTTGGGTGAAGGAGGAGCTTTGTGATACACGGTTTTCACAAACCTGCTTTGAGATGCAGGGTTTTCATATTTTTCAAATTAATATGTTTCATAGGCTTAGATATCGTGAAAACTATTGAGGAGGTGTGTGCCTGTTCACATCTCCATGTATTCACGAAGAATACTTCCATTCAGGAGAAGTGGAAGTGAGCCCCTGCCTGCCCAAGAGCCTTAGTGACAAAGTGACATCTTTATTCCTGTCTGCAAGATGGGTCAGACCAACCAGTCACCATTGTGCCAAAAACTACTGGCAATTGCATATGATGCTTACTGTGTTCTTCAAACATATGAAATACAGGGAACATTCTTCAGAATTCCAAAAATTAATCTAGTTGATTCAAGTAACCGCCCAAAAAATGATCATCAAAACATTGGAAAGGCGGATCCATGCCAGTACAAAGGCAGTCAGTGCACATACAGCAGAAATAGTGCTGGGTAATTAATTCTAGGTTTATTCCAAGGTGAGAAGGGGTGGCGAAGTGATGCCCAGGCATTCTAAGCTTTCTAAGGTGGATGGAAGTTAGAAGATAGTGGGGACTGTTCTATTTCTAAAGGCCCATGAAAGGCACGGAAATAGATATTGAAGTCCTTTTTTGAAACCTCTGGAGTAAAACTGTCATGTTAAGAGCACACAAAGGCTTGATTAGAGTTTTTGTTAACTTTCAGAGTGAAATTCAGATAGATGAGGACTTTGAAATATGGGTTTTTTTCTGTGCTTTATTGTGGAATTCCTTTGTAATAACATGATTGATGGAAATGAAGCCTACAAAAACTAACAAACCCAACTGAAGATGAGTGACCAAACTGGAAGAGCTCATAGACCTGGACAGTGGAGGGCCAAACAGTGAAAGGGTGTGGCAAGTATACTGTAGGAGAAAGCAAGGAAAAAAAAAAATAGCACAATTCTGAGTGTTTAAGAAATCAACTGCAGCAGAAGACAAGGAACACAGCTTTTAAAATTCATTCTTATCTTACAGTACCATGAGAGGTTTTCAAGCCTTCCAAGAGTGAATCTACTGTGATGTGCTTACCCTTTATAAACAGAACATGACACCCCTCTACTTCTGAGTTATTATTATAGTTGCTGTAGACACTTTCCTTTAAAGAGCAGGATGGTGCCTTGTTCTGTTTCCATTTTCCTTATGTTGAAAAACATTCTTGGGTAGAATTTGTAATATTTTAGCGCGAATATGATTAAATTACTTGTGCATCTCTGAACACTTCTGTGATATTTAGTTTGACAGGCTTGTTTAAAATCTGATGCCTTACATCGTGAAAGAGACATTTAAAGCATCTAAATCTGTATTTAGTCAACAAAACCCAAAAGGTAAACTCCAAATTCAGTCTAATTTTGTAAACTCCAAATTCAGTTTATAGGTACTTAGCATAGTAATAGGTGTATCATACTGGATGGCTGGGAGGCTCTTTGTCCTTATGTTGTAGAATTTTGTTTAGAATTAAATCCAGAAACCAAAGACTTCCAAAGTAGCCATCTGTGCTAAACCACAAAAATAAAGGCTGATGATCAGTCTGCTGAAGCTAAAATAGTAACAACATCAGATTATGTAATTTAAAATGACAGCATAATTGTGCAAAAAGTTTGGTAGTTTAATTTATAATTCTTCTGAGTTCTAAATGCAGGTGCATGCATCATTGATGATTTTGTGTTCTTTGGTTAAACCTTTGACCATCTTTCTAGTTATTGAGATGCTAATGAAGACGTCTTGCATTCTTAGGATGGCTGAAGAATCTCTATTAAGATCTGTTAGTTTTTCTGAAAGCAGAGGCATAATAATCATCGAATGTTTGTGCCTATGACTGGAAGTGGCTGTGTCAGAATGTGAAATACTCTGTGGTTATGCTGTGGAGTGTACCAGTGATGGGAACTCTGAGAAGCATGCTCGGCAAACAGGATGTTTGAAAGCTTTGTAATAAGATTGTGCTCAAGTTTTCCTGAAAACAATGCAGAGTTTATAGCGTGGCTGATCTGAAAGGATTTTTATGAGTACAGAATATGAGGGCCTACTTACCACTCAGATATTTTTCTTTTACACTTTCAAAATCCTATTTCATGTCATTTATATAGGGAGGATTTGCCAGAATTTTTGGGAGAAGCAAAATGGGACGTTTTAGCTAATATCTGACTTACTACTTCTTCCTTCCAACCTTTTTCCATGTAGGCCTCACTATTCTATGAAAGCTACCAAAGTGTGTGTACACCTTTGTATGAGGCAGCACAGAAAAACATCACTGGCTACCCCCCAAAAATCACCTTGGAAAAGGACCTAGGCAGCATAAAAAAAGGGCTAGCCATAGCCCTAATCATCACTGTAATAAATATGCAAAATAGGACTTTCCAGCTTGCTTCAAAAGATCTTTGTCCTTTACCATCTACACTGGTCTATACCTAATGATGGAGACCTGAGCTGACCCTGTCAATTTATAAACCCAGGATTGTAGAGATTCTTTAACTTCTCTGTTTAGATCACCATTTTATCCAGTTATTTTACTAAACAGTGCCATGTATTCTGCAAATAATCCAAAGTAACATTGTTAGCATGCTTTTAACATTGTGATAAAAATTTATTTAAGTGGCGAGAAACGTCCCCCGGGTTTTAGCCTTTCTTTAGTTTGTCAAGCTTGAAACCAACAAGAAAAAAAATAAAACCAAAACAAAAAAGTCATCAAGCAATCCTCAAATAGAAAACAGGAATGCAAGTCATGTTCCCTGCTAGGAAGCTGGCTGGCTGAAAAAGTCATCTTTTGAGGAAGAGATATTGCCCTTTTAAGGGCGATAATTGACATTTCAGTCACTTTTGAAAGGTAATATTAAGTATCAAGAATATATAAGTAATATTAAGTTGAAGAGCACTTCAACAACCATGAATTATTTTTTCTTTTCATTCAGACTGTGGTGTGGATCACAGACTTGGAAAGAACTTGTTTGCTGCAACAGTACCTTTTTTATGTTTGCCACAAGTTGGACATAAAGCCCTGGGGTGAAGTTCAGTAACCATTTATATCACACAGTATCCAATATTTTGCTAGACCTGTAGCAGTTAGGCAGTTATATTTTTCACACTGTTGACAGCCAGAATGACAAAATTTAGAGCTAATTCCTTAGAGGTAGAATTGGAATTGAAGAGCTCAGCAAACAGGAGGAAATGTAATCCTTTGAGTACAAGACCTTTAATTGGCAAGTTTTGGCATTCAAAGGAAATGCTTCTCCATTTTACATTTTACTTTTAGGACACAATCTTTCCTTTGCCTGATTTGATAATAGGGCTATGAAGATGGTTCAGGGGCTTGAGTGGAAGGAACAAGGAATGACTGAGGTCACTTGGTCTGTTCAGCCTGGAGAAGAGGACACTGAGGACAGACCTCATTGCAGTTACAACTTCCTCGTGAGGGGAAGAGGAGGGGCAGGCACTGATCTCTTCTCCGTGGTGACCATGACAGGACCCTAGGGAATGGCCTGAAGTTTTGTCAGGGGAGGTTTAGGTTGGATATCAGGAAAAGGTTCTTCACCCAGAAGGTGGTTGGGCACTGGAACAGCTCCCCAGGGAAGTGGTCACAACATCAGCCTGACAGAGCTCAAGAAGTGTTTGGACAATGCTCTCAGGCACCTGGTGCGACTCTTGGGGCTGTCCTGTACAGGGCCAGGAGCTGGACTCAATGATCCTCATAGGTCCCTTCCAGCTCAGAATATTCAGTGATTTTGTGATGTTGTTTCAGGGATTTCTTTTTTAAAATAAAATTTATTTTCCTATATTCAAATGAATAGTGTTTAAAGAAAAATCTCTAGTAAGAAATTCAGGTAGCATTTTTTGAAATACTTGCCCAAAGTTAGGGTCCTACATGTATATTTGATTTTTAAAATAAAATGTTATTTAATAATTTAGACTACCTTGAGAAATCAGACTCAATTTTCAATGAAGCACATAAGTAGAGGAGGTAATTTATTCACTGTATAAATAGAATTCCTAGTCATATTGCTGATAGCGTCTGCAAATACCAAAAAAAGAAGGATAAAACCTTTTATATCATTGTCTTATCTTATGCCTAAACTCAGAAACAAACAAGGAGTTCCACGTCTGTCTCTTGCAATGACATGCAATTGCAGTATTGGAGGCTTCAATTTTTTCATTCAAAGCAAGGAAGTCAAGATTTATTTTAGGCCTCTGTTCAACTTATGCAAATCTTATTCATCTGGATCCCAGGTGAGGTAGAAGAGAAAGGTCAAGACAGAACCAGGGTCTAACCTTAAATTTAGGGCAGTCAGCTGTGAGAGAAGGGAGAAACCCTGGGAGGAATACTATAAAGCCCAGCACCACCCAGTTGTAACCTTAAGGCTGCAAAGCCAGGCTGCTCCTTATGTTCACCAGGAAACCAGCAAATTTTGAGCAATTGTTCAATGCTGCCATCAGTATCCATGACTAGGGAGAAATCACCTATCCTGCTGCTTCTGTGGAACTGTTACTCTATTCTGTCATATACAGAGGTGTACATGTTCTGTTCCAAGGAACTTGGAGTCCCTGCTACATGAGACCTCTTGGCGTGAGGTGGGTGAGGTCTGATGGGGCTCTGGCACCTCCAGGTACCTGTCAGAACAGCAAAGCTCATTAAGTTAAGGCATTTCCAAGAAAATCAAGGCCATTTTAGATCAATTTTAGTTCTTGACAAGTCTGCTCTTGAATGAGGCTCTTATTAAGAATTCTTTTCTATTCATTTTACTTCCGGATACATGTTAGAGTGTTAGATCTCTCAGATATACTAGCACCAGTTATAAAGAGCAGGGAGTTCGACCAGGGGAACATGGCTGTGTCTACTGTTAAATGAAATGTCAGTGGTCATTATAATAGCAATATCTGCTGTGATGGTGGAAGAAGGTTTTGAGAGAGAATATTTCAGCATTTCAGTCTCTCTATGTCTATAGTTTATATTTCATCAATATACTTAAATATATCTGTATTCTGATTAAGCTGAAAACATACAGTTATTTTCTGTAATGTGCAGAAATGTCTCCTTCCTGAAAGAATTGATTTATTTTCTCCAAAGTTTATAGATCCAAAAAAAATTAGTTCTTGAATTGAGATCATTACACCACAGGAAACAATAGGTGCTTTTCACTTTGTAAACCAAGGTTAAATCAAGTAATGTAGAAGAATACTGACTAATGTGATGATACAGGTAATATTAAAAAATAAAATCACATCAAGATTTTTTAGGAATGACTGGAGGCTTTGTCATCTCATATTATTCAGTTTGAGACATTTTAAAATAATCTCATAGTGATTTATAGGTTTTCAGCAGTTTCAAGACATTAAGGCTCCTTAGAACTTTTTTGTTTTGACCACATTACAACCAAAAGCATTAATTACTTTAGCATCAACATCCTGAACCTGCTCTGAATTCTTCTAGAGGTGATGCCAAGGCCCATAGCTGCAGTGAAGATCTTTGCTGCTGTAAAGTTAATATTGTTTTACTTGGTAAATGGATAATACCAATTTTGTTCAGTTTGACTCCTTCCACCCAAGTCAGATCTTTCTCAATTCAACCTGTTCTTTCTAGTACTTCTTCAGACAGCTCTTCACAATACATCTGAAACCTCAGTTAGAAGAGTAGGATCCACCGTGTTGACCTTTCTACCAAAAATCTAAAGAATATATCTATTGTAGAGATTTGTCTCAGCATTTCAATTGTACTTCTAAAATTCAAGAATCTAATAGAATTTTATGTTTGCTAATACTATGATATTCATTTCTACAATCCCATTTGAAAATATTTTTCTATGTACTTTTTAAACTTAGAGCAAGAATGAGTGAAAGTTGGACAGGTTTCAAACTTCTTTATTTTAACAATGTATTTATTTAAAGATTTGTCTTTGAAAGACATCCAGACATAAGGATGAATGGACTTCTAGGCATCTTTAAAAATGAATTACCCTATGTAGTGTAAGATTTCTGTATTAAGATAATACTTAGGCAAAGTAAAGATTTGTTTTCACTATGCATATGGACTAAGTTAGAAATGTCATCATTCTCTCTGAGCTCAAGCTCAAGGGTGTTTTAATGACTAAATTCACTTTCCTTATTATGTTGGATCAGTGGTATTGCTATCAAATTGCTTTCTGCTTTAGAAAGTAATGTGACAGTAGAAGACATTGTATTTGTAGATTTTATATTGGTGACAGTAATTTAAAACTAAAAGAAATATAGAAAACATTTGAAAGGTTGAAAAGCAAACAAAACTATCATTCTCTGCTATTTTCCTAGTACTATCCACAGCCCACATAGATAATAAGGCCAGGCTGCCTAAAGGCCAACTCAGAAGAATGCAAAAGGCCTTATTTAAAAATGGTATAGAGTATGGGGCAGGAAAGGTCAAGGAATGGGAGAAGTTCCAAGAACTGATTTAGTACCCACTGATTTCTGAAAGTGTAGGTTTATGACCTGCCATATCTGTTTCCCATTAATTTGCCTTATAGTTCCACTAGAAATTGCCAGCAGAACAATAATCTTGATCCCACACATGATAGGAAGCCAGATCCTGTTGAAGTGTAGCATATTATTTATGCTTTCTTCAGGAACACATTTTTCCTTCCTACAATTCTCCCTTGCTTGAGTATGATTTCTCTTTGAGTTTGACTTCATCCTCTGCTTTGATACCCACCTACAAAATGGTATTTTCTTAAAATACAGCAGCTCTGTTTTCCTCTTCAATCTGTGTACTGTAAATTGGATCATAATTTTGTGAGCAATCCTCAATAACCAATAAATCTGGAAAAATATTTAGCTGTAGTAATGCATACTATTTTTGGTGTGTAGCTTGGGGGCTGCTGCTCCATATTCATGGGCTTGTTTTAATTGAATTTAATATAATTTTGAAAAGGAAACAGAACCCATTTCAAAGATAATGTATTTTTAATTAAAGTAAATTTCATTTGACTTAAAATTCTTTCACATTATTTACCAAAACTGGATTTCAGATTATTTATGGGCTGCCAAATTATTTGATAGGGATCCAATGTATTTTCATTTCTTTGTGACAGAAGAATGCCCTGAGCCATTTGCAACCTTTGATATGTATTCAGAGTATTTGTTGGCATCAGTCAGCTGAGTTTATGTGCATGAACTGGGTTCTGAGTATTGATGTTAGTGTCATTTTTTCTTCATAAATTTTAACTCTAAGACAAGCTACAGTAATATCATTATTAAACCTTTTAACCTGTAGAAGCTATGAGAATTGATTAAACCGATGGAGATCTAAAGTAATTGCCAAAACCTATTCTGACATATTGAATTTTTATGCCTGAACGATTAGACTGTATCTCGTGTGTGTACTGCATAAAACATACAGCACAAGCAAATATTTTTACTTCTATTTTTGTGTCATCCCAATCAAGGAAACTGTAAAGTAACTTTATCTGACACTTGCCTTGCTCTCTCTTTCTTGAGTGTGTTAATGATTCTGGAAGTGCACAAAATATCCATGGGTTCCCTTCAGTAAATGTTCAATAAGAGTACGCAAATGTATACACTAGCATGCAGTGAATATGCCTCTAGATTTAGAGCACCATACTTGGTTGGTTGACTAAATTCTTCAAGTTTATATTAATTTTGTGAGTTTTGTTAATTTTTTCCTTTTTAATGCATTTTTATATTACTTTTATTATTATTTCTGCATTTTTTTTCTCTCCCCCTCTTTTTGCTTTACGTATCGCTTTCATTTGTTTGTAGAAGAAAAGAAAACAGATCCAGAGAATGGGGATACAGGTAGGGTGACTTATTAAAAATATTTTTGTGTTTTTCCTTTGAATTCTTTGATCTGTTGTGTTTAAGCAAATACGTAGCAAAGAGTTGGAGTGCAATTTTCATGTATTTTGTAAATAGGCACTAGGAAAGGATACCCAAGAAAGGGCTTTCCCAAATGTATTTCCTTTGCTATTTTAAGGGTGTCAAATAAGGGTGAGAAATGGGAAGAAAGAGACCAGAATCAGCTAAAGGCAGATGTCATACACTTTAAGACTTCTGTTCTGTCCTCCCCTCTCCGGACACAGAGCGTGCTCCCCTGCTCACGTTTTTCTGCTCTGTTACAGGTTTCTCATTTCCAAAATATCGGTGTTACTTTAATCCCCTCATCATGAGCTTTTTCCCCACGCCTCAGTGGCTGTGCCTTCCAAATTTTCTATCCCTTTTGTCCATATGTGTCCAAAACTAAATCTGTTCTAATATTATAAGGGAAACGCCACTCTTCTTCCATACCAGATTCCCTTTAACTCTTTGTGCCCCAGAAGCCTCACAGTACAGCAAACTCCTCCTCCAAACTCAGATCCTGGTATAGGATCACCATCACCAGCATCTCTAGGAACTAGAATGGTTTAATGATTCCCATTGGACAAGACAATAAAAGAAAGAATGAAAGAGCAGAGGTCCCAGCTGGTTTTATCTTGATTTTTAACCAGATAGGTTTGCCTTAGGCTGAGCTGGATGATAAGACCGGTTTGTTGTCCCTTTTGTGTCTGGTGTGGATCACAGGCTATCAACTGAAGAGTCTTAGCCCAGACAGTAGCCAGTATTTTACCTGAAGAGCAAATAACAGTCTTTAGCTCTAGGTTGAATTCAGTGGTTGCTTCTCTCCTTGTAAAACTGTGACTCAGCAAGCAGCTGAGGTTAGGAAAAGTTAGGTATTAACCAAATCACTGATTACAGCCCTTCACTTTAGTGGTGAAGTAGCTGAATCTTATCTTATTTCATCTTAGCTTATTTCAAGTTAAAACATGAAAATAATGTTTTTTATTTGGAGCTGAAGCAGTGATTTTAGTGCCTGTCCTCAGTCCTGTTGTAGGATTGGAATTATACAGCCACCACCTAGACCATGATAGGAATTATGTGGATTTTACCTCAATAGGGTTTATCCCTAGCTTCCACTTCAATAAAAGAATCAAGCAGAGCTCCTTTTTCTACTACGTTTAATAGGCAATAGTAGTTACAGCTCAAGCTGGGTGCCTCTTAATAGGGGCCCTGCCTGTTGCTTGTGACTGGATTTTATAGTCTCTATAGGTGGCTTCATTTTCTGATTGCACTTCTGCTCATCCAATCCTGCTTGCAGCATCTGGGGTCTTCTCTCCTGATTTACTCCCACAGCCTGCAGGCACCCTTTTGTCTGTGCCTTGAGAAATTTCCCTCTCTTTCGTTACAAAATATCCTATAGCTACAGTTGAAATTTATAGTTCATTGTCTAATGGTTACATTTCCATAGATAAAAGCAAAGGTCAAATTCATGTGGCCTAAGGTTTAATTTACTGTAGCCACTTGAGCTAAGCTCTAGCACAACAGTCTCTCACTGCAGTCTCGTGGATCTGAGAGGTTACAGGGCTGCACTGCACAGTACTTCTGTGCCTTACTCTGGCATTTCAGGAGTCTTTGCACTGTAGTTATATTGCTTTCCCTCGGCACACTCTCTTCTGAAAATATGGTTAATGGCTGGCAATGAATCAGCAGTTGTCTCTCTGCCAGCCAGGAATTTCCTTGTGCCCATGAAAACCCCACTGAAGTAGCCTTCAGGCCATGGGTTTTTAATGTTAGATAGTTCAAAATAAGCAAAACTCCAGAATGTTGCCTACAGTGCAATAACCCCAGTTATATCTGGTGAGCAGCACCAGGCTTTGTTCTTCCCTTCAGTCTTAATTTTTTGTGTTCGTATGGCTGGAATTTGAGTGTCTCATTGGATATTTCTGGTGGAGGCACAGCTACTGTTTATAAGCAAAATTCTGGAAGGAAGCTCAGGCAGAAATGAATTCATTTTACCCGGCCAAAATTTAGTTGCATACACTTTAGTACATTGTGGCAGTACATCAGTACATCAGAAGCAGCTTTAACTTTTCTAGTGTCAGTTTCTATGGTCCTGAAAATGTGTTGTACTGGGCTCTAAGGATCTAATAACACAGGGCTCAGTCAGCCCTTGAGTGATTCAGGTGTGTGAAAGCTTATGCTCCTACACTTTAACCACTGCTGATAACTAATGGTTAGATTCAGGTTAGTTCTGGTTTATTGACACGTGCTCCATGAACAGCTCCTGACCGAAGTGAAGTCCTTGGGACAGGACCGATGTCCTGCCTTGGTTACCAAACTCACGTTGAAAGCTGAAGCTTCTAATGCACCCAGGTGGTTACTGAACTCTCTAGAAGTATTTCCTGCTCCTGCTGAACCCTCCCACATAGGTGTCAGCTAAGCAGAGATGTGCCAGCAGACGTGGAGGTGATGATAGCCCTGCGTTCCCACCACTTAGCGTGAGATGGTTTCATGCTGGGCCACGGGAACGGGACGTGCCCTGACACTCTCCCAACCTTTCCTACTCCATGCAGGTCACAGCTGCATCTGGCTGAAGCTGCAGTGAGATCAGCCCGGGGCAGGCAGTAACCCTGCACTCTCTTTCTGCATGTCAGTTCCATGTACAGTAGAACCAGAGCTATCTTCTGCACTATGAACTTCCCACTGCCCTCGGGTTTTCCTCTTCTTGCACGTAACTGAATTCACTCATTTGTTAGAGACAGTTTCAAAAATACAAAGGAAGTTAGATTTTTCCTTTGGTAAGATTTTATGGGAACTGAATAATTTTTTTTTTTCAAAATTTTTCTGCCTTATTTTTCTCTTGAGAAAAAAAAACCTACAAATTTTGCTTGTTTTGTTGCAGAGGACTCACACCAAGGTCTTATACGTTACGCTCCCCTTTTAAGAGGCATATTTTTTACATATCATGGGCAATTGGATTTCTGGAAATCTGACTTTCACTTTGCCAACTGATAATAGATAAGAATGAATATTTTAATAGATAAGAATGAATATTTTCTCAAGTAATTGTGAAATTTCTAATTTATGCTCAAGAAGTGTTGTTTCTTTACTTGTAATTTCCTGAAATTTGGCAGAATGTCTAGAGAAAAAGAACACACATCATGATTTCATAAGAAAAATTGACAAAATTTCCCTTTTTTTGGAAAAATATCTCCTTTCTTACATTACTGAAAAATGACAAGAAGATTTGCAGAATATTATGATTTCAGCAAAAGATGAAATCTCTTTCTTTGAGAGGAGGCTGGAGTATTTTATTTCAAAAAAAGTACATGTTACTTCTGTCATTGAAAAAAAGAAATATCATTTTCTGGTGTAAAGTTTTTGTTTTCAAGAGAAAAAATATCTTTAGAGCTTTTAAAACTAAATCCTAAAAAAGTCACTCATCTTAATGATAAATTGACAAATACTGCTATGGGTTCTATAATGGTTGAGAAAAATTATGATAGGAAAAACTAGCTGTATTTTATTTCAGAAATTTTCATCTGCTGCTCTCTTTTTCATTTTATTTCTCCCTATAAAAAAACCATTTCTTCTTTCTCATTAATTTTTCTTAATTTTAATTTCTCTTAGAATTTTTGATGCAGTCTTTTCTTTCATGTTATTGTAGGGAGTAAAGATAGAGAGTTAGAATACAAAGACTAGAAGACAGAGGGTTTATAGAGAAGAGAACAGCTTAGTATTTTTGAATTCCCACTTCCTTTGACCTCCTCTCCTTCCAGATTTCCTATGGAGTGCCACAACATCTATCTGGCAGCTCTCATAGTGTGTGCTACTACCCCTGTTGTTGTCAAGAAGGAAAATACAAAGCTGAGAGGCCCAGGTTCTGTGCAGAGCCCCGCTTTGCTGTTAGATTATGACTTACAATTGAGGTTTAGAGTTTAAATCAGGTTTCTGTAGTACACTGGAATCTAATTTTCCCATCTCAGTCCCATAAATACAGTCCAGATTGCTCAATACATACAATATACAGAAACTTCTATTTATGATTAGTGGGATTCCGAAATTTTTATCCTAGACAACTTTTGTGTTAAAGTTATGGATAGTTTAAGACAAATGTCAGCCAAAAGGAATGCTTTTTAGCATTCAGTGGATAATGATTTATTCTTGACTTATACCAGGTCAAAGTGTTAAAGAGTCAAACCTGTGTGTGTATAATAGCTAATTATATTTTGTTTGGAAACAAAAGCTGTTGTCTTCCTCTCATTTTTCTATTTCTCAGTCTTCCACCTCAGCTTTGGCATTTACTTCCTCATTATTTTACATTGTAAATCATGGTATTACAGTACCAGTTTGTTGAAACTACTGCCTGAGTCACCTAGTGAGACCCCATCCCTGACTGAAACGAATCAATTTTTTATCCAAGAGTGAATCCTGAAATTGTTCTGGAAGCTGTGTTTCATTAGAACGTAATACAGTGATGCCACTGGGTGGCTCTTTAAGATTCCTTTAGTAATTTTTTGAATTTTTTGAGCATACTAAGAATATACTCAAATAGTAAATGGAAGGTCTGCTAGTCTGTGGTTGTTAGTTGATTATTAATTTGATATGTCAGACTATAATAAATGCAGAACCAGAATCTCTACCCAAAATAAGCAGGTTATCTCTGCATTCCTCTTTATTAAATAAGAGACTCATTTTCTCTTGAATATTCTTAAAATAGTAAAATTATATTCTGTGGAAATATTGTGTTTCATTTATATTGAGTTTTTTTCACAAAGTTGGCTTCTTTTGAATTGTGTAGACAATACAACACTTCTTAAGATTCTGCTGAAATACTTATCTGCTATTTTCCTCCTGTTACAACTTTTTGGTTTTCTGCAAAATCGTAATTCAGGGACTAAAATGCACGGAATTTAAGTAAATCAAATTTCATCTCTTTCTGTTAAAACTTCCATGAGCATAATTTTAACCTTGGAATTGATGACTGCTTGTGTATTTATTTTCGTTTTCTCTTCTGTTTTTAACTTAACAGGTGCAATGGACGTAGAAGAAAGGAATCGCCAAATGAAAATGAGCAAGTACAAACAGGTAGCAGGATCAGATTCCAGGCTGGAACAAGATTATCATTCTAAGGCAAGGGAGTTTTGTTTTGAAAAGAAACAAAATATGCTAAACTCAAATATCCAACATACTATTAGAAAGTTATAGATGAGTGCCAGGTTGTTTCTTCAGTAAAAGTTTCTTGTGTGTCTATAATAAAATTTTGGAAATGTGCAGCAAAACTCTTAACACACAGTGTTCTTGATTATTAAAATTCAAGAAGGATAAGTTAAAGCAAATGAAAGAAGCAGTGTAATTGTCTATCAGAATGAACAATAGTGCCATGATTTAAAAACTCAAAGAGAAGGAAAAAAGATGTTTATTGACTGACGGGTGGAATGAGAGCTATTGAAACTTGTTCATGGCTTTCATGTAGTTGAACAGAGAGTTATCTTGATCTGTTGAAAACTGGAAGAAGCAGTGTTACTTAGTTTTATAGTGGCTTTTTAGCACTTGGAAAAGTGTGTTGTACACCAACAAAAGCTTTCACTCCAGCTGTGGCAGATTGCCAAAAATCTGAATCTTGATGTAGTAGTATAACCTTAAATATACTATCCAATTTTTTCTGCTATCTGGAACAGGGTCATGTCATATAGAGTGTGTTAATTAAAATAATCAAGATATTTTCAATTTAAATTTCTATTATACAAAAATAATTTAGTGTCCTCTAAAAGACTTCATTAATTGAGGTCGCATTTTAAGTGGAAAACACGAGACTTCTGACCTATAAAACCTGGCTGAGGAAGAGAAATCTGTTTTAGACTTTTATTTCCAGGTTGTTTTCCTTGCTCCCAGGATTGGCAAAGCTACTGTAAAATGAGACATTTAGTATTTGAATGCAAATAAATGATCAAAATTATTAATTATTAATAATTATTATAATTAATTATTAGTTTTGCAGATAATGTCGACTAAGACACTTCATATGTAATTACTTCCTAGAATACACATTTCAGTGTGGGAAAATAGAAGAGCTTTAGCAAAGTCCGTTTCCAAATGGAAAACCCTGTTAATGAAAATAGAATTGACAAAACCAAGACCGTGAAGATGGTTTAAGATACTTTTAAACACTGTAGATGTGCTGCATGGTTAATTGGTTATTTTGTAAATGTAGCTTTAACCACACAAGGCATAGGAATGTTTATTAACATGCAAGAGGGACTTGGATACTGTTGTGTTTAGATGTTTTATTTTGACACTTATGGCAAAGTATTTCTATATTGTCGGCTTTGAAAGGTGTTACCTTTGAGAGATGAGCGTGATACTGTGAGTGGACCTTATCGTAAGTGTTGTGATTGTATGTACCACGAAAATATGACTTTATGTATTGTATGTATAATCAGACTTAATCTGCTGATTTTCCTGCTCCCTCGATGCTTGACTGAAATTTGAGTCAGAAGTAGGACTGGTGCAGATTAAATTGGTTCTCGTGTAAAGGAGTCAGATGGAACATAACCACCTAAGGAAGTATTTACTACCTTTGTTTTTCCATTTCACCTACACCATCTTATTGAGCCTCACTCTACATCTTTTATCTTTTTAATTAAAATTTTACCTTCAGTATTATTGGAATGTATTAAAGAGGAAAATTATAAATTGAATTATTTTATGAATATGGTGGTTTATTTGTTGCACACATCAAACAATGTCTCCAGAAATAAACAGTTAATTTACTCTTCTGCTTAAGTGTAGTTTCAGTACTTGAACATGAGTTATTTATTCTATCAACGAACCTGTGGAACTAGACACTGAATATTTGCATATATGTATTAATTCAACATGCATTCTTAAAATTGTGTAGTTTCAAAGCCACGTGAGAACCATAACTCTCATAAGCCATATGAGAGTTCTGTTTTCAC
This sequence comes from Melanocharis versteri, assembly GCA_013397845.1. Taxonomy (NCBI): domain Eukaryota; kingdom Metazoa; phylum Chordata; class Aves; order Passeriformes; family Melanocharitidae; genus Melanocharis; species Melanocharis versteri. The sequence goes on along the minus strand of VZTG01001350.1, from coordinate 2,279,987 downwards.
TTTTTTACTACCACTGCTTCAATTCCCCTTAATTAAGTTCTTGTATTATCTAGAGACAGAAAACGAGTAAGTAAAATTTATCTACCTGGTTTCTACAAAAATTCTCCTGGAATCATGAACTGAAACATATATGTCAAATGCTGACTGAAATGCTCTGTGCAGTATACAGTGACTTTGATTTTTTGAAGCCTCTCAACTGGCACAAACAGGCACTCATGAGTGTCATGCCTGAGAAAGATGTCATTGAGTAGGCCTGAAGCCACATTCAGGAAACCCAGCAGATATAAGGTTGTTTTACCCTTTCTGTTCTATTTCTGTCTTTAAATAGAAGTCAACAGGTCAGCAGCATCTTTACGTCCCTCAGGATTACTCTGAGTTAAGAAAAAATATCCAATATCCTTCCTTGCTGAGAAGGCAAAAGCTATAAAAGTAGAAGTTCTATTAAATATTCAAATATTAAAATAGGCATCCTATATTATATCTCTCTAGCTTTGTTCTACCTCTGGAAGTCAGTACTAGAGGCTTCAGAGGAAGGTACATATTGTTCTGTGGTGCACAGTCATACATTAAGAATTTTGTGGGAAAAGTTTAATTCCTGAACTCAGTGTTCTTAGAAGCTGCTGAAATATGAAATTGATTCTCCCTTATATTTTTTTCCTCATGACTGATAAAATTTCAGATTGTATTTCTATTATTCTTATACATGCCTCATTATTTTTGGAACAATAATTACTCTGCTTCCATTATATTTTGTATACATTATTTTAGCAGGGTGCAAAAGAGTTATTTCCTTTACTGACTTCCTACAGAAGCTGCTGAAGTGTGATTTCAGGACAGACATATGGAAAGCAAGTAATATATTAACTTGCATGTAAATGTTTACAGCTAAGCAGATGAGAGAAAAACATTGTAGGCACTAAGGATTAGGTAAATTAATTTCTGGTATTGGGACAACTATTTATTCCTGCTTATTGAGTACTAGTAGACTTGTACTAAATAGGATATATACTAAAGTCCGAATTGCAGTGCTGATAGATGCTGACATACTGGAAAACCTGAATTATGGAAATAAAGAAAAAACCCACAGTAGCACAAGAGTGTTCCACCAGAGGCAAAATTAGCCATTTACCGTACTGTGCCTCTGCAACACCAGCCTGATTTGTGTAATTTTCCTCAAGAATCTTTCTGTGACTAGTTTATTGTTTTGCATAAGAACTAAGCTTCCCAGTTCTAAATTTTTAAGATGTACTGTGAAGAGGGAAGGGCCAAGATGGAAGCTGAGTGAGCCACACTGGCTCCCTCACATAGTTGGACTCACATAGTTCACATTTTGTAGAGCTGGCTTTTGGAGTCCCTTCCCAAACTCCCTCATCAAAAGACTCTGAACCTCTCTGCCTTGCTTCGTGCTTTATACTCCCACCATTAGCTCTCCTGGCAAACAAATTGGTAGTGCTATGTTTGGTGAGCAGTTCCTTCCCCTGGCCCTTCCCACCAGTGCTCAGATTCAGGAATTCCTGCTGACAAACTTAGGATGAAGGGTATGAGAAATCCTGCCATTCCCCTCTCCTTGCCCCATGACTAGAACATGCACAGTGGATCAGCTGAGGGGAGTTAAAAAGCTTTGTTGCTGCTGAGAAAAAAAAGAGAAGATGCTTCTGGAATGTAGAACCCTCGAAGTGTTTGCAATCAGTGTGAAATCAGTGTAGAATCAAGAGAGAATTCCATTGACTCGGGCTATATTAGTGACTACAGAGAAGTCTGATCACTGATGTCAAACTAAAGGGAGCTGGATTTATGCAGGAGCTGCAACAGTGAAAAACTATGGCTTTCTTTAGGAACAAAGGTAAAACAGAGACTGACAACTAGCTGACACACATTTAAACCTCTTAGTATCTTGAGGCTCATTTTATTTGTTTTATTAGGAAAAAATAATGACCTACAAAAAGGCAGAGAAATCCAGTTACATAATATAGCAATTAGTAATAGTAATGTAGTAATTAGTAATATAGTATGTTAAAGCAACAAGGAATAAATTTGGGATAAAAGAGGTAACAGATAAAAAGTGGGTTTTTTTGCTGAACAAGCTTATTTAGCCAAATGTACAAAAGAGTACATCAAATACAGAACATCAAAGAGGATTTCCTAACTCCACCTTTAATGATTCATATTGATGATAAGACTGAAACTTTCTGCATCATCAGATGTATGCAGTTCCTGATAATCAAGGACCACAATTCAAGTTTCAGATACAAGCATAATTCTCTGTGGTTGGTGTAGGCAAATAGTACTATAAGGCGTACTAGCATGCTACTTCGTGATCTTCTAGCCTGATAACAAGACCAAGACAAATTAAACTGTGGAAAAGAAGAGTCAAGCATGTGTTTAGTTTATTCAAGTAGTATAGATGCAGCTGAAATGCTCTTGGGAGCATGCACACACAGAACAGCTGCAGTTCTTCAGGATGAGACACTTTGATTCAGCAATGAATCAAGTACAACCTTATGGGATTTCTGTGTGAGAGAATGTGAAAAAGGTAAGATCTGGAGGTGGAAGAGGCTGAATTTGAATGCCTTAGAAGCAGATTTTAATTGTAAGGTCTTGTCAAGTGCAAAAGTGCTGCCAAGAGCTGCCTTTTCCCTCTGAAACCTGCAGTAAGTAGTTGTGCCATGGGTACAGCTACATGTGGTGTCCTCTGACTTGTGCTGTCGATTGAAAGATTTCATTTAATGGTGTTTTGGGAATCCCTTTGTCTCCTCCTTAAAAATCAAAGCAGAGCAGTACACAGAGCAGCAAAGAGTGCTAGCAGAAGCACTTGCCACCTTTCTTCCTGAAACCCTTGTGGAGAAGAGAGTTAAACATCCAACTAAAGCGATGTTGAGAACTTTTATATTTTGCTGCATGTAAGCTGTATTTGATTTATATTGGTATTATAGTGACAACTGGCTTAGAGTTCTCAGAGGATCACGATATGCCCAGTAATAATTTGATAAGTTATAATAATTATGAATATACCTCTTTGATCTATAATAGTTTCTTACAACTGATGCTGCTAAGGATGCAAGTAGAAATATTCAAAATACTGAATACAAAATGGAGACTATTTAGATGTCCATATGCCCTCAAAACAGTGCATAAATTGTTTTGTATGTATTTCTTTTTAACATGCCAGTTGAAATTTTAAAATTTAAAATATCTGGATTATCTCACCTAGGTGATGTTTTGATCAACTTCCAGCCAGAGCAATCACTGCAATTTCTCTTAAATCCTTTTATCCTTTCTGTAATAGAATATATTTTCCTTTCAAAACAGCTTTGTATAGACAAGTAAATTGCTCAACTGTAAGTCTTTTGGTTCAGAGTGGCTGTCTTTTGATAGTAAACTCGATTATTTCTGTGTATAGTTTTTATCTGAATTTAAGCTGTAAAGTTCCAAGATGCTATTGAACTAACTGGCAATTAATGTACGGAATATTGTGACTATGCTTGAATTAATTATTTAAGTTGTTCTGGAACTGATGTTATTCTGGTAATAAGTGAGAAAATCTACAGAAAAAAAGAAAAAAATTACCTGGGAATTATGTACTAAATATCTGGGTGCCAAGGTGTGACATTCAAAAACAGAGATTATATGAAGTTAATTGAATTGCTGCAACAATCAGGGAACTCTAAGAAATGAGAATAATGATCTGTGATAACATGTATCACACTAGTTTGTGCTACTTAATTCTGTGCCATGCAAATATGTACAAAAAAGTCATTATTCACATTTGCAATACAACAAGTCTAGGGCAGTGGCTGCATGATGGGAACAGGTTTGCTAGATCAATTTGCTAGACTATTGACCTTGAAAAATCGAGGAAAGTGCGGCACACACTTAGGAAGGACAGACCTGAAATCTCAGTGCAGGGCTTGCACGGAGCCTGCTTAAATGTGTAGGATTCAAAATGAACCACAGAATCATAGAATGGCCTGAGTTGGAAGTGACTTTAAAGATCATCTGCTTCCTATCCCCCTGCCATGGGCAGGGACACCTTCCACTAGACCAGGCTGCTCAGAGCCCAGCCGTGTCTTGATCACTTCCAGGCATCCACCATTTCTCTGGGCAACGTGTTCCAGTGCCTCACCACCCTCGCCGGAAAAATTTCTTCCTAATATCTAAATCTGTTAATTCAGTTTAAAGCCATTAGCCCTTGTTCTATCACTACAGGCTCTTACAGAAAAGTCCTTCTCCGGCTCTTTCGTAGCCTCTCTTAGGTGCTGAAGGCTTCTCTAAGGTCTCCCTGGAGCCTTCTCTTCTCCCACCCCCTCACCTCACCCCCCTCCTGCCCTGCCCAGCTCTCCTGCAGAGAGCCGCTCCCTGTGGTTCGGCTGAGCACACCTTAGAGGGAGGATTTGCCCAGATTTACTGTTATCATTTGTAACTCGGGCAATAATGATGAGGCCAGTTAAGTGGTTTTAGTGGTGTGGATGTTTTCTTCACACCTGAGACTGTTCCTCATTATTAAATAGGTTTATTTTCTTTGATAGCAACCCCAAAATTATCAATGAAAATTCTGCCAGCTTATCAACTTTTTTCCAAACAGTAGGTTTGTGGTCTTGAGGAATTTTTGCCAGCTGCCACACAGGAAAGAATGCTATGTGTGTCTATCAGATTTCTCTGTGGGTTTTTGATTCTTTTTTTATTAAGTACCTTAACTGCCTAAACTCTTACAGTTATTTTTCATGAATGTAACTGTGGCTTCAAGCATCTGTAGTGCAAGTAGTTCATATGAAGGATTTAGGGAGATGTAGCACACAGCCATTATTCTGAAACAGGTGGTTCTGTGCAATGGAGCTAATCAAAGCAGGGTCAGGACCTTGGAGCATAGGGAGGTTTTTGTAAAGCCTCAATGCCTTCAGCAACGCTTGTAGCGAGAATGTTACTGAGACATGAAACTACCTCAGTGTCCTTTCTAACCTGTGCTATTCCTTACTGCTGTTTCTGGGAAGTAAAGGCTTTGCTTAAAAGAACTGGTATTGTTTAGTGCTAGGCAACAGAATTTTATCTTTAGTCATTTATCAGAAGGAGTATTATCCTCCTTCTGGTAAAACAAATCATTGTTTCACCAGAGATTTCAGTGACAGTCTGGAGTCAGTGAATAATAGCAGGAGGTAACACAATTTTTTCTGAGGTTCTGCTTGTTGTATCACGGTAAAATTTTTCTGCTATGTATTTTTTTCTTCAAACTGTGTAAAGTTTTTGAAGGATGTTATATTTATTGCATCATATAGAGCATCTTAGACACATTAATTTTAGATAACCAGAATGCATAATTCTGTTTCTGCTCTCTCTTGAGTGACATATGCCATCATGTAAAAAACCAATTCTGGTAATTTGCATAGTTCTGCAGTTTAATCTGAAACGACTAGATAATTAAAAATATCTGAACTTTACTTAGCACATGATTTTCTATTAAAGAAAATTTCAAAACTCTGTGACATAGTGTTCTGTAACTAAGAGAAAATAACCTTAATTCGCTTCTGGTTAACAAGCTGACTCTCAGTTTCAAGAATTGTAAAGAAGCAGATTGGGTGATATTTAGGAGGCAGTTTAAAATGTTTCCTTTCCCTCACCTAAGCTAGTTTCTAGTCACATAAATTTGGGAAATATTATGTTAATGCTATCCTAAGGAAACGTTTGTAAAATGAAAATAACTTCAAAAACTGAAGTTATTTTAAGAATTCATAGACATTAAAGATCTTCAAAAACATTTACAGAAGTTTTTGATCTCAGAATAGTTCCAATCTAGGTACCTGTCTGGCAAAATGAACTAAATTTCTCATGCAGTTTCAGTTGATATTTTCTAATTGTTTCTTTTCTGCAAATGTTACATAATCTCACCCTACTGTTTAAGTGGTTTCTGTGGTGAAGATGAAATTGTAAATAATAATAATAGATGTTGCATATTTTCAGTAAAAGTGAACTCAGATTAACCTTACAAGCAAGCAGAGGTAAATAATAATATTTACAATGAGATATGGGAGGCTTAAATGTTTTCTAATAACTCCCTCAAGGATAATGACTGTGAGAAAAAGTTAGAGTTCAGTTTTTCTGATCTGTAGGAGCAGTTTGCTTGCTCAGGATCTCCTTGCAGCCTTTTTGTCACTAGTTGCAATAAAAGAAGAGTAAAGCTGCTGAGGATATATGTTTTAGGGAAAATAATGTTTTCATAGCAGTTTTCCTTGTTTATGGATTAATAAGGAAACGCTGGTATCTATGCCTTGCAGATTTGTTTCTCCTTTAGCTTGACATGAATCAGCAGAAAATTTTCAGGAAAGTTATCAGCTGAGCTTAAGTTTTGTTATTGTACAGGGATTTTCCAAGATGTAGCCTAATAATCAGTGAAAACAAGAGATTAAGAAAAAAAGATTATGTGACGTCCCCTCAAATCATGCTTAATTTTGCAGGCTATCCGCTGATATCTATGGATTTAAGGACTTAGAAAGTGGAATCATAGATGTATAAAGATATATTTATATCCTGTTCTTGAACAATCGTGGCCTTAGGCACTTCTGCTTACAGGAATAAGCACTCACCAGATGGCCATGTGTCAATCCAGCTGTTCTCTTCAGCATGAATTCTTTTGACGGTGCCGTGTCCCAGGACAAATTTGGTGAAAGGCATATTTAAATGTTATACAGTGAAGGTAGGATTAAGGGGAAAGTTCGTATCTCTGTTCCTAAGCCATCAGGTATGCTGAAATACTAAACAGGATTTTGGGTTGAAATAAAGTGTAATGAAACAGAAATTTTGTAATAAGAAAAGATAGTTGCCTTGCCATCTTTTTATATTTTTTTGTATTTGTTTTCATGAGACCCAAGGACTGAAAACAAAATATGGAAATGAAGTTTAAAATCCAGGTTAATGTATAAAAGAATGCATAAACTGCATATTATTTGATTTCCTAGCTTGCATTTGCAAAGTAACATCTCAAAGAAGCCCAAATTAGGTAGAACAATCATAGACAAAATAGGTATTTTTAAAAACAGAAATTCTGCCTTGCTACTGTCTTTAAAAAATAAGCTGTTGACTGGATGACAGGACTGTATGAAGTGCAAGAGATTTTGAGTGCTGTGGTGGCAGAAATGGCATGTGTACGACTGGAGGAATGGAAACAAATACTGGAAGCATGCTTTGATTCAGTTTATCCAATGTGAGTAGGATGTACTAGTGTTAAAAGACCAATAAGGAGCAGAAAAAGCAGAGTTATCACGCAAACTAGACCCATTGAGCAAGTGTAGGCTCACCAGGCTGTCCTACAAACATGCTGAAGTTCACCAGGAAGTAAAGTACTGGAGATACTGTTAAATGTAATTGCTCAGTAAACTGTGAAGTCCCTGCATACCTGTGTTTCGCAACTGCCCTGACTTGAACAGCCCAGATTTTTTACAGCGAACAGTGTCCATGATGATGCATCTTCAGGAGTCTTGACATGGTGCTGCAGATTGCTAAAGGATTTCTGGTGTCTGTTTTAAATAAATTTTCTTCCTTCTGTGTGAGACAGAATAGAAGTTAATATGTGGAAGTCAAAAAGATCTTGGGAAGTTTGAGAAGATGTACATTTGGGTTCATTACCTGCCATCACATAGTCAGACTGTGGACCCATTTCTCTAAAGTGAAACTTGGTGACTGACTTTGCCCTGTTTTAAATAGCAGTTAAAATTCTGGTGGAGATCAGCAGTATGAAAGGGGATTTGGATACTAAGTGTTTCAAAGAAATCTTTGAAAGAGCTTTGTTTTATTTTCCCTTTTGTCTGCTTTCCAGAATTACTTTAACATTGGAAAAGGGGGACTTATTTTTGGATATCCTTCTACCCTAATTATCATTGCAGGGCTCTTCTTTTGAAGCTCTACTTTATTCACCTTCATATTATGTAGATTCATATTTCTTCAAGATCTTGGCTTTTTTTTAAAAACTGTTGGGAATATTCTGGTTACAGGAATGCATTCTGTGGTTCACATATAACTTGCTACAAGGCATCAGCTCTTGTAACAAGATGAAGTCCATCCACATTCTATTCCCTCTAGTTTATACAGTGAATTGTAGCTGTTTCACCCTAGCCATGTGCTGTACCTGGCTCTCTCTTTTGCCTCAATTAATCTGTCAGAATCAACTTTATTATTCTAGCAGTCAAAACTCCTCCGAAACATCTCAATTACCTTGATAAAAATTAGAAAGTAGTTACCTTCACTTTTAAAGATGATGTCTGGTTATCTAGTAGATGAGGCATACCACCAAAGGGGTCTGTGGTGTAGCTGTGGTGTCACGTCCCAGAGTCCTGATTCAATTATATTATGATTTGATGTAGAAGCTCCTCTCTTTATGTGTAATGATTTTGAGGTAGCTTTTGATGAGATGTTAGGAGACACCTGCTCGGCCATCATAAACCCTATATTTTTCACTCCAATATGTAACACATCTTGGATTGCCTTTCAAGAATTTTTTGCAGTGATGCTTATAATTATTCCTCTCTTGATTTGTCTTTTACTTTATTTTAAACAACATTTTTTCACCCACTTTGTTTTTCATAGGAGAGATGGGATTTTAAACCATGTCTTTGTGATTTTGAACAGTCTGGAATAATGTGGTAACTTTATGTATTCCAGCAGAAAGTCTGCAGTTCTCTCTCCTTTCAAAATTTGTAAAATTTGATCCTGACTTAAAGTAAGATTAAATAATAACATTTAGTTCCCTAGACTAGATGAAACTATCTTTTTGAATTAATTCTGGATCAATAACAGCTTGATTTTGGAACAGATACTAGTGCAGTTTAAATTAGAGGTTGCCTTGATATTCCAAAAGTCATATTGTATGAAAAAACCCATCAGAGCAAAAAGCAACTTGGTGTTTGAAAATTACTGTATTTTTTAGTGGGAAGACAAACTTGTTGACAAGCTAATTTTCAAGTTCAGTTAAAGACACAAATACTTAAGAGCTGCCTTACTGCTTCCTACTTTACCAAATATTTACAGGGTCTGTAAGTTCTCTTGAAGTAATTCCGGAATATTTTCTAGCACTCTCCTGTATTTATATAATATTGTGCACTTTGGGAGTTCTTAAAAAAATTACACCATATGCCAACATATGTGAAGCTGATGATTTTTTGTCTTTTGATTTGGCTTGCCTCTGGACTACTTCCCTCTAGATTCCCAGTTGTCCTTAGGCACTGATACATTGGTGGCTTCTGTATAACTGCTGCCCTTGCAGTTTAAACTTCAGCTCCTGGATCACCCAGACCCATAGGATGACAGAATCATTTGGGTTGGAGAGGACCTCAAGAGCTGTGTAGTCCAATCCTTAGCAGGAGTCCAAAGCAGCGTGACATTAATACAGGTTCCTCAGGGCTTTAGCTGGTCAGGTCTTGAAAACATTCAAGGATGGAAACTGCACAACTTCTCTGGGTAACTTGATCCATCACTTCACTGTACCTATGGTAAAAATGTGCCTCCTTATACCAGTCAGAGCTGCTGTGAATCTCTTGGCTCTGTCTTTTTGACCTTCTCCCCTGTATGATGTGATAAACTGCTGTTGGGTACTCCCATAGCCATCACTTCTCCAGGCAGAACAAGCCCAGCTCCCCCACGCAGCTTAGTGGCCTTCCAATAAACTTAATCTATTTTATCGATGTCAGTGTTTCACTTTGGGTCTCAAAACTGCTTACAATATTCTAGATGCAGGATATTGACTGCTGTATAAAGGGGAATAATCCCTCCTCTTGTTTTACTTGTGTTCAAGTCAATACAACCAAGGCTGCCCTTCTTTCCTGCCAAGGCCCACTGCTGACTCACTTGATCTTTCTCATTGTTGTTTTCCTCCCCTAATTTAGCAGGAGGATGCTATTTGCAACATGGCTTAGTTCCATAGTGAAATCAGGTTTTAGGAACTCCTGTGTAAGACTGCATATGTGAATATTGGATAGTGAAATTGATAAATAGATGACACCACACTACAAAGGGAAGGATGTGAAAATTTTTGAAGTAAGTTTTTTTCACATGTTCAATAGAAATATGAATGTTCCTTTTTACTGATGTTTTAATTGGTGGTCTAAATTGATGGAAAATCAGATGGTTTAGAAGGTGGGTTTTGCAAATCAGGTGACGGTCAGTTCTTTTTATTCAAGGTAGAAGTGGATTGGAATGTTTGGATACTGAGGAAAAAAATTATTGGATAAGGAATGCGAGTGAGAGATGAATGTACAGAGAGCCATTGTACATCCAGCTAGATTTACTGGTCCAGGCACTGTACTGCTCAGAAGTAACAACACCATAGCTCTCTCCTTTATGTTAGTGCAAGGCAAGAATGCCAGCAGAGGTGCAGAGGGCCAGGCTCAGGAGATGAAAGGGTGCTGAATACAAAGCAAGGACTGGCTGAAGGGAGAACAGTTGGAACAATGCCAATGTGACTCATCAGAAGAAAAATATAGGGTTAAAAAAGCAGGATCCAAGAATTAGAAATAAACAGGAGGAAGATAGGATGGGACCGAGGACTACAAAGCAGAAGACAGGATCAGCAGCCGAGAATGAGTCTAAGGCAGACTGGCTGCAGCTCCAGATTGAGAAGCCCAAGGCAACTGTGGATCTCATTGTATACCTAACACCTAATACAAGAGCAGTGCAAGAATTAATCTCCTGAGGGACAGCTGTGTGACATGTGATAGCTAAAGCAGAACTGGCAAAGGCAGACCTGGATGGCTGTACCTCAGTTGTCTTGATGGATCTTGACAGGAGTGACAAATGTAAACACAGATTATTGAGCTGGATAAGTATAAATTACATGAAAGGGCAGATTAATCATAGCCTTCATCTTGAGTTTGTGTGTATGCAAGCTACAGATAAAAATATATTGTATGTACTCATTTGTATGTGGTATTTTGTAAGAATGTCTGGATTTTTTGGTTTAGATACATCTAATATTATTATTCTAATTGTTAGTAAGTGTTTGGTTTTATTTTTAATGGCAGACTTCATTAGGCAGCCATTAGCAAAAGTCTTAGAAAGAATCAAACAATCCAGTAACATTCATTCAAATGATGTGCGGTAACTAAAATTTGCAATGCCTTTAGAAGTTGTGAATTCACACCGAGAGGTATAGAACATTTCAAATTGCTGTGCTCTGGCTGCTTGAGATCTTTTGTTAGTGAGTCAAAGAACTATTGAAATAATCCAGAATGGTTCTTTAATCTTCTGGTAGTAGCACAATGGACAATTGTCTGAAACATCTTCCCAACATTTTGATTACTAAAAACATTAACCAGATTTGTATGTCCCCATGTAAATGCTAGCAAATAAAATCTGATGAGTAGACTATAAAAAAAAAAAAGATAATAAAATAGAAAGATGGTTAGAAATCACTGACATTGTCAATTGCCTGGACAACAGCATGACTATATAGTCCAAGATGGGAGACTGGTAACAATACAGGAAAGCAGCATGGAACACTTTAAAACTCCCTTTGAACTAGAAGTTCTCTGCAGAAATAAGACCATCAGTGTCAAATTGCAGCTCTATGTGTCCTGTCAGCCATTTACTGGCAGTTCACAAAGAGGTCAAAATATTTGCAGAGGTTGTTGTATTAGGAAGCAGAGCAGGTATTTATTTTTCAGCTTTAATAATCCTGTATTTGTCACTAAAGGACAGTAATGTCTTGAAGTTCAAAGGCCTAGGCACTAACACCTAACTGTCCTTTTGTTAGGCTCTCCAGCTGATTATTCTAGTAACACAGATAAAAATGCTTTTAGAAACTTTGGAATACTTGTTTGATAGAATCTGTAATAATGATTTTTTTCTCGTTTTTCAACACTGCAAAATAGGACAAAACCATCTTACTATTAAAATTACAAAAGCAACTTTTGATCAATCCCTCAGCAGACTTCCCAGTTTTGAAACAGCTTGAAGAGGTTGGGTTGACTGCTTAATGGGTCATAAAGTCCAGAATGTTGCCTTTATTATATGAGTCTTTATTGGGGTGGAAATGAAAATTTAACTATATTCCAACAAAAGAGGCCTATATTTCCAGCCTGGGGAAAGTCAAGAGTAATTTTCCTACTGTCGTGGCTGTTATTTAAAAAAGAAAAAAAAAAGGAATCTGAAAGAAACCTTTTAGTTAACCTTTATAGTGGGCAGGTACATTTCACCACGCCCTGGACCGCCTGATTGTCCAGCCCAGGGGAGATGTGAGTGTCATCACTGTCCTTGTACCCATGTTTTCTGCTGGGGGATGTTGGAGCACTCAGGGTAGTTGCTGGAGCCGATGATCCAAATCAGGGGCCATGCTGATCCAGCCATGGGAGCTGCAGCTCCCTGGCAATTTGCATTCAGACAGTGCAAATCCTACAGCACAGGACATAGGGACAGCACTGGAGAGGGATGGGAAGTGGTGTCTGGTTTTCAGATACAATTGGGGGATAGCACTTGGTTAAAAATTACTTTTTCAGTCCAATAGTTGATCTTCTCATACAGTGAGTGACATTTAGAAGAAAAGAAAGTGAAATTTGGAGTAAGAAAAGAAGGAAGTATGTGAAATATATGAAGATGTGATGCCTTGGGGCAACTTTAACCCCACAAAAACTGAAAAAGCAATAGAACAAAACTGAAAAAATGGTTGCATTTTGCAGTTGGAGCATATGACATGAAAGATCTGAATACTTTTGAAAAAATCAATATTTGCACAATGGAAGTGCCATTTTACTCTTGAAGCAGTCAGCAAAGGAGCAGTTCAAAAGCTGCCTTGTATAGAACTGCAATTTAAGATACAGATGTAAAACTGAAGTGCCAGCATGGCTTCTGTCAGACAAACAATGTGGTTCCTTTGGCATCCTGTGCTGGGGTTACAGAAACGCTAACATGCAATACACTACTGTAATCTGTTTCCTAAACAAAATTAAGTCAGATATAAGGTTAGTAGTACACCTCAGCAGCAGAATAAAGGGTAATTAGGAGCAGCTAATGGATGAATATGACATATCTGAACTTTGCCCAGCAAGAAAGACAATTTAATTTCATTTACTAGATGTTTCCTTGGTAGGCAGCTGGTAGATGCTGAGACTGTAACTCAGACAAGATATAAACAAAATCTTTAAAAAATATTGTATATTAAGACATTCAGATTTAATGAAAGGATCAATTAACTTTCCCAATTTTAATGTTAAAACATTCTGAAACTGTAACAGTCAAATAATATTTCAGTGACATCTAGCCCAACAAAAAGCATTTGATGGGAAATACTTTTACGTACAACTGAGAAAAAAGAGACAAGGTTATGATTTGATGATCTTTTTCACATTATATTTCTAAAATTATTTACTTTTAAGTTGCTTTTCTTGCCAAAACAATTCTCAGTCTTCACTATATATCACTAGATTATTACTATTGCATTGACTAAAGGAAAAAACCCTAACCAACACAATAAGGTTCTTTTATTTATGGAAATGGCTGATTTGTTACAGCACATTGCTATGCAGTAGTTTAAGAACTGACATTCTCTAGGTGTGGAAATGAAACAGAGAAAATCAAAACCACACGTTTTTGAAACTTTGTGTGCAGAATGACTCTAAAATAACTTTCTGCAATGCTGATACTGTTTGCCACTTCATGTTTAATTCAGAAGAGCTCAGTTCCATGGGCTGCTGGGCAAGCTCAGTGTAGGACCTGCAGGCCGAGGCCTGTTGTTCTATGAACCAGCACACCGAATTATCCATCCCCTAATTGCAATAGGATTAACAACTCCATCCATGATTCACACGTGACGCTGTGTCCATCTTTCTTCCCCCGAGCAGAGCCACGTCAGCCCTGCCATGCTGGCGGTGTGCGGGCTGGAGCCAGCACCGCGGGCAGCGGGACCCTGTTCACACAGGCGTTCCTGTCTTGGCTGTCCCTCAGCTACGTGGGAGCCAGTGGCAGTGTGGCCATGGCAGCACAGGGTTTGGCACAGCAGTGACATCTGCCTGGGGGCTCAGACGGTGCTGGAGGCCTGAGGATAACTCTGTGTTGCCTTTTTCCACAGTGTGTGATGGTAGCCCTGTACACCTGGCTGTACTTTCCAGTCTTGGTAGCTTTCAGCTAAATCAACAGAAACCACATCCATAACCTTGTCTTAAACGAAGAATTATCCTAGGAAAGGTTAGGTGGGGGGGATAGGACTCAATATATACACATTTCTCTAGGCATCATTGTTTTTTATTTCTCTAAAGGGCTAAGTAGTTGCTCTTTTAAAAGGACTTGCCGAAAAAGAACACTCCTATTCTGGTATAATGTTGCATTATCTCTGGTGATCAGGACAGCCGTTTAATCATTGCTTTTACATTCATAAATGAACATATAAGTAATAATATGCACTGTCTTCTTCATCAAGCAAAACCATTAATGGCATCAACAGAACCAGTCAGTAAATATTCAAACTTTTGAATGTTATAATCATGGAGGTACCCTCTGAGTTTACGGGTGACTAAGTTCCCTTTCACACTTAAAGGCTGGGAGGGACTTGAGTGGTTGTTGATGAACACAAGTATGGTAAATTAGTACAGATCAGGAAGAATGATAAAGATTGCTGTAGGATGTGCAACAATTTTTCTAAGTGTGGAGTTATGGCTATGATTGGTCACTCTCTGCAGCAGATGTACAGTCTAACTTGCACGAACATTTTTCTTGTCTTTATTTAATTTCCCTGTCTTAAAATGAGCAAAATACCTTACTATTTCTAAGTGTAAAAATAATTTCTGCAGAAAGGCACTGAAATGCTATTTTGAAATCCTATTTAGATATATCTGAAATCCTATTTAGATACTGCACAGTCTTTCAGAATATTTCCCAGTGTAACATTCCTTGTAAGAAAACAGAAACAAATTATCTGTGTAGGTCATGAAAGACAGTTCTTCTAAAACTATAAAAAAGGGACAAATTTAATGGCTAAACCTGGATACCCTTCTCTTCTGCAGTACTACACAAGTCTGCCATTTTACATTATGAATTATTTTCTCCATGTGGCTGAGTACAATGTTGCCATCCCCAAGAGTTCAACAAGCCACTGATGTGTTAGGTAGATTATTTTTTCCTGTTGCTTTCTTTCAATCCTGTCTGTGCTGCTCTTCATATCTTTCTGTACTGTCTAATTTCCAAACAATCACCTGGTGGTCATTGACAATTCATCTTGCAGTACTATTTTCCTGAAAAGATTACCGGTAGCAGGCCATCAGATTTCTGTATACACAGGAATGCCTGTATATGAAGAGAAGGAAAAATATCTTTCTGCTATTTATTATATTTGCATATAGTGCCATGCAGAGTGACACAGATTTAACATTCATTTAGAGCTAATGTGTAACAAAAACAAATGGCCATTGTATTTTGTTCAGATCTAACCTTAATACTGCTGCATGGTACTGTCTATGTTGTATGGGTTTACTGCTGATCACCAGTCACCTGCCAGTTCCATGTTTGATATTACTGTTAACAAGCTCAAGTACCTTTGTAATCTTCTAGTTTCTGAGGCACATGTACATTTTCCCTACAGATTACCTCTAGTCCAGTCCCATCCTTTCAAACTTCCCAGCCCAGCAGTTCAGCGAGATGCGGGTTGGTTTGCACAGCTGCAGCATTGCTTTGTCTTTTGATTTGATAATCTTATCTATCTATTTACTTGGGGGAAAAAATTAATATTTGTCAGTTAGAAGTTCTTGTAAACAGGCTAGGCCCCAAAAGAGACGTGTACTTTATAGATAGTATGCAGCACATTCTGTCTCCTGTTTAATCTTTCATGAGCTCAGTAATCACAGGCAAGTCACTTATCTCTCTGCTTTCCTTCCTGCACTGGTGAAACAGTTGTGGTAAGAATATTCTATGAGGGTTTAGATGTCTTTGCTAAGCTTTGTGAAACTTTTGGCCATGCTGGAAATCTTGTACAAGATGAAAATGAGGAGCTGACTTGACTGGGATAGCAAAGCGGAGTAAAATTGATAGAAACCAAGACGTAAAAGTTCAGGCAGTGCGGTGACAAAGGCAGTTTAGACAGCAGGAGGGACCAGGTCCGTAGCTGATTTGTGGTAGCGTGTCACGACAACACCGTGTCTCTGTCCCTTTGCTCTTGCAGTATCGGTCAGGGCGGGATGCTCACCGAGGCTCAGACAATGTTTCCAATAAGTCTTCGGACAGCGATGTCAGCGACGTCTCGGCCGTGTCCCGGACCAGCAGCGCGTCCCGTTTCAGCAGCACGAGCTACATGTCTGTCCAGTCAGAGCGTCCACGGGGAAACAAGAAAATAAGGTGAGCATGGTGAGCTGTACTGTCAGCTATAGCTGTGTAATTTTAGTAATGGAACACTTATCAATGTTTGTATTTGACATTAGCATTTTGCCTAGAATGACATTTGCAGGGATTTTGCAAACTACTGGCTTAAATGTCTTTTTCATCTAATGCTTTTTGAAGTTTTCATGGAATTTGTTTTTAGCCAAGTTGTGTTGTCCTGGATTATCTAACATACACTAAAATAACAAACGTATGCTGTCAGCAAGCATTAGACACACTTTCTGAAAACCGTTTTTGTAAAATAGACTTAATATGGCTGAAAAGACAGTTTAACCTGAAAATTTGTGCCAGCAGAGGCATCTTAGCTTCCTTTTAAATAGAATGCTGAACTTTTATGGATGTATTATTTAATACTTACACAGACCAATTCAATTTGTTTAATACTTACACTACACTAGTCCAATTTAGCTGTAGGTGTACAATCATTGAACTGCTCTTCAACGAGATTTACATTATGTATCCGCAAAAAAATCACAGCATTTTCTTTGCCTGGATGTGTGCACTCAGAGGAGCTTTGGCTTTCATTTGGTGCACAAAGGAAAGATTATTTTTCGAGAAGGTGTAACCCACCTCCATCACCTACAGTAATTCTCAGAAAATTGTCCTCTTGAAAGAAAGCATTTGCAAAAATTGTTTAAGCATCTGCTTATATGAGCATTGTTAGGACCACATTGTTTCTGTCATACATTTCTTTCTAAATGTGAGGTATTGCTATGCAAGTTTTATTTGAATAGAGACTTACTAAGAAAATGTTCCAAGGCTCTCTAGTGTAGGCTGGACTCCTAGCCAGCATGACTTGCCTTATGTCTGCTTTTATCCTTTCGTTTTTATTTCATTTCTTTTGCATTTCCTTTCTTCATGCATGTTCTTCTCCATGACCTTAACTTTAATTTATTCTTTTCTTTTTTCTTTTTGCATGCCTTTTTCAACTTTTGTTGACTTCAGAAGGACAAGGGATATAGAGGGGAAAAAAGAGGGAGGGCTGGAAGGGGATGAACAAGATGAAGTATTTCCTGAGGAGGAAGAAAAAGAGGAGGAGGAGGAAAAAGCAAAGGAGCAAGAATTTAATGAAAAAGGGGAAGGGCAAGAGGTGACAGAGAACTGTGATAAGGAGGAGATCAAAGAATCAGGGCATGATGAAAAAGCTCAAGAAGACCCAGCTGAGGAAGGGAAAGAGGATGACAGGTAAAATATATTTCTGTTGATATAGATCTATACTTTCTCCTGTACCAGTACCCTACTTGTCTTCCCTTTTTATTCCCTCTGCTTGCTTATTGCCTATGCTTTCTGCAGCTCTTTTTTTGGTTTGTTTTTACTTTCAGTCATCACACTTTCATATTTAATCAAGTTTCACTCTCAGCTTCAATGAACTTGTTCTGCATACCAAATGAGGCAGCACACCAACTTGACTCATTAATATGCATACAACTGCAGCATATTATTTTTAAAATTGGTTGAGACTAAAGTTTGGGTTTGACTATAATAAACAGTAGAATTGTAAGCTTCTTTATTATATTCCCTACTTAAATTATTATTTCATGCAAAAAATTTTTTGTTGAATGAGAACTCAGCAATATCAAAATTATGTTTACTTTTATTTATGGCAATACTGAAGAAGAAAATTTGGATTTTTTTTTCAGTCCTCTTTGTGGTGCGTACTGATTGACAATCAATGTGGATAAAGCAGTCTTCCTTTTTCTTTTTTTGTTCCATGTGAATAACTGTCAAGGATTGCTGTATTGTGGAGGGGTCATGCACTCCAGCTGCTGTGTTGTATCCAGAAACACTGCAGTGCAACTGGCTCTGGTTTTATCAGATAATATTCTAGAATTATACATTTTGCCACAAACCCTTTAAACAATGTAAATGTCTGACATTTTGTACTGCAAAATCCTTGTGTCACATTGAGAGAAATACAATATTCCTTCTTTCTCCATTAGAACAAAATGAGTTTCAGATTTGATGAATATTCTCAGTCACACAAGAATGGCAGAAAATCTCAGAAAAAATACATTTTCTTTTAGCCTGCCAATTCTGCACTACTTCTGAATAACTTATGCCTGTAAAATTGTGCTCATATACATTAGGGTAAGCACAGAGCACTCAATAGAAATTCACTTTCTTTCCTAGCTACAAACTTACACATGTACATGCCTGTATATGTTCACACACATAACATACTCGCAACAAAGGGGATACAAAGAGAGAATCAAAATTCCTAGTGTACAGTCTTGGGTGGTATGAACTAACATAGCCATACTACTGCCTTGATATGTTGTGCCATCATTCCTTTACTCATATTCATGCATTTTAGAATTTAGCAAAAAACAGTTGTTTAGAAACAGCTGTCTTTCAGAGTGCCCTGGCATATATGTTCCAGGGACTGCTGTATGGTAGTGTGTGAAAGGATTATTTAAAGACCTTTTTCTTTTCCATTTCCCACTAATTTCCCAGTCTAATGGATCTGAAGGTCCTGCCTTTCAAAAACATGACTCTATTCCTGGTTTCTAGATTTCACTCAAGCTGGTCTTTAGCCAATATGCTGTCCCCCATAGAAAGTAAAGTACTTTTTGAGAAACAGCTCCTTGTTTCCTGTGCCAGCTTTTTCTTCCGGTTGCTAGCTGCTCTCTGCCTTCAGGAAGAAGTGACACAAGTCAGGAGTCTCTACTCTATAAAGAAACAAGATGTTATTAAGTGACTGCTGTGCAGTGACTTTTGTTTGTGTTAGATTTTGGCTCCCTTCATGGAAATCAGTCTCTAATATTATTTGCCCACCTTGCTCATTTTGACCACTTTTAGTATGCAAGTTGTGAATAACCAGAAAAGTTTATATTCACCTTCCTTTTCCATGGTAGAGTCAGTACTCATTTTTAGTGTTGTCTGAACATTTTTCTAGGGTAAGAACCAAATAGAAAAGCCAGATTGATTCCTGGATAGGGGCAGGTGTAGGTATGTATACACATTTATATACACACATAGCTGTGTATCATTAACATATTGAAATATTATGACTTGTGTATTCAGTGGACAAGCCCGAAGGCAGGATCAATTGCCAGCATTTCTGCAAATTCAGTGCCTTCTGCTCATTTCTCTGGCAATTTATAAAATAATACATACTTGGCAATTTATAAGATAAGGTAATGACTTCAGCTTCCAAAAAAGAATGTTTTCAGACACACCACAAATATTAAAAGTAACCAAACATATAAATTAAACATATCAATAGGTATTTGAGGGACCCAGCAGAACAGAGGCGGCCAATTCTTCCGTGATAGAATAGTAGTAAATTATCATGTAGTTCTTGAGATCCTGGGCATCAAGAAAAGCTATATTGCATGTGGGAATTTTCAACATATATTTTTACTTCAGAGGTGCATCTTTAGTTGGACAGCAGGCGCCTCTCCTCTGGGCTCTCTGGAACGCGGTGGCTGCTCACAATCACTCCATCGTCAAAAATTACCTCGTTAAGGATACCTCATACCTCTTGATGTTACAGTGTTTATATATTTTAGGAGTAATGGTAATAGTCCCACTAAGGTCTTCAATCTGCTGAGATCATGGGTGCGTTGAAATGACTGTGAACACAGACATCCATCACTAATTCATCCCATGCCTATTTCAAAGAGTACCTTGGCACAATAAAAGACATTAGCTTTTGGAGCACTGGAACACATTAAATCAATTAATCTTTTTTTGGCATAAATAGTTGCAGCATCAGATTTTGCCTTCATTAGACCTTGTAAAACTGAACTTTGGCATATGCTTGACTTACAGGGAAATCATAATTGTGCTCTTTCTTGGCAATACATGTTAGCAAACAAAGGGTGGCTCCAGCTTTGCTGTTGAGTATTCATTATGTACAGTTCACTGACATTATTTCTTACTCCATCTCCCCCATAATCTCAGGGCCAAAAATAAAGGCTTCTTAGATCTAATCTTTCATCATTAATACTTTTTATTGAAGGTAATCTGTTTAAGATTGCTCTAAATTTTATCCTTTCTCAACATTTTTCTAAATATTGATCCTAAGCATTAAGTCTGATAGTCACAATTTTGTTTTACCATGTGAATACACAGCGGATGTAATCACAGAGCAGGATTTCACTGTTGAAATGCAGTAGAAAAATACATCCTCTGTTCCAAGCACACAGAGTCTAAATCATGAAATAACATATGGGTCCAGAGAGGGAAGCACAGAAGAACAAAGAAATGTTCCACGTGATGGGATATGTACCAGGTACAACACTGTGTTGTGGACATCTTGACAGCACAGAATGGATGATAAGAGGAGATTTGAGGAGACAAAATAAGATGTCTTTGTGAATGTTTCTGGAGAGCTGTTTTCAAGCATTCAAGACAATGAGGACAAAACATGAAGTGCTTGCTAAAAATACATCAAGTGGATGAGGGGCAAGTTTGATGATCAGGAGGAGTTGATCTTTCAGTCTTGAATGAGAGAAGATAAATATGATAAGGAACAAATGCTAAAATACTAGGAAATAAGGATGAATTATGTACTACTGTGTAAAAGAGAGTGTAACTCTTTACTGATGTGTGGAGGAAGATGAGAGTGAAATAGAAAGTCTATGAAACATATCTTTCCTCTAATATCCTGGAAGGGGTTATTGGGTAAATTGCCAGGACTGGAGAAAAGCACTGCAGTATCTGTCATTTGAAATAATGAGAGAGTGGACAAAGAAATTATCTGTGTGGGTGGACAGAGAGGGCAGAGATGTGAAATAAAAAGTATGTGCAAGTCACAAAGTTTTGCTATGTATTTGGAAGAAATCAGTGAAATCCCATGTAAAGAAAGGAAGTGAATTCTAAAAGACAGTAGAAGGAATAGAGCTGATTAAGTAGGAAGGTGACACAACCAAAAAAGGAAAATTTGTAGTGGAAAAATTCAGCTGGGATGTAATTTTGCAGAGCACTTAAAAATTCATGAAACAGAGTGCAACATAGGGCTTTAAGTAATGTATTTCTTCAGATACAAAACCTTTTCTCTTCCTAGAGGTTCTTCATGCTTTTTGTGCCCCTTCCTTTGTTAGGTATAAAGATTCATTTCAAATTCACTTTCTAGTTCTAGTTCATTTGGTAAAAAAATGTCTTTAGAGGATTTAATTTGTAGGTTTTAAAACTGGTTCCTGATGAGTATTTGTTCCTTAGTTTTTCATTAAATTGCAAGTTTAGTATTTAGGTTTTATGACCCTTCCACTGTGACTGCAGCTATTAACACTTAAATGCAGTATTTTTCTGGAAGAAAAAGCATATCAGTGCAGCCTTTGTGAGCTCCTTCACAGGGGTGGAAGCCAATAATGTTTTTGAAAATCTTTTTTCTGGTAAAAATGTAAAAAAATCTGTAAAAAAGATAACAAACAGTAAGAATCCATTTTCAACATGTATGTGCTGTTTGGTTTTTTAAAGCTATTTCAAGAGTATTTCAATGACTGCTTCAACTGCACTACTGGATGAAAGAAGTTAATTGTATCTAACCTTTGTAGCCAAACACGCCATACGTTTGGAAGAGAAAAGAGGAGATAGATAGATAGATAGATAGATAGATAGATAGATAATGATAGATAGGTAGATAAGGTTCACCCAGTGTAATTTCTGCCATGGAAGGAGAGAGAACTTGGGCCCAGTTATGTCAATGTTCATGTAGGTTTTCAGGGAAAGCATGCCAGCACGCAGTTTCCTGCAGCTCTCAACAGAAGATGTTGGTCTAACAATTTTTCAACACGACAACAAAGTGATCTTGCCATTCCTGGGATGAGAATGGCAGGTTGCAATACAATGTTCACTGGCTCTTTTCAGCTGCAAAATGTTGCATTATCCAGGCAATTGGGGCACGTGTGATGCACTGGGTCCTTGAACAAGAAGCAGCAACTTTATTTTGGGTCTCTCTAACAAAACTCTTCTGCACACTTATGACAGAGCTGCTTACATATCGCCAGTCCATGCCTTTAAAATCAGAGGACCTAAAATAAAGGATTTTTCAGTAAGATTTTGTTAGTATTATTGAGCGGGGTAGAGTCTTTTAGGAGTTTTTGACAAACTCTTGCCCATTTGAAGCATAGATTCAAAGACACTACTTTTATATGTAAGATTTTTAACTTTAGTTTTCTACAGCAAGGCAAATATTCAAAAGCTATAAATTCATAGAGCTACTGGGTCTGTACCAACACGCATGGACAATAATTTGGCCATTTGGTTTTTTACATTTTCATAGATGACATGCAGAAGAAAATTATCTGTAGCTTCTGGAAAAATATTGTAGAAAAATATGCAAAAGATCAATGATTCCAAAAGGAATTATATGAATAAATATATTTGTTGTGAAATCTGCACTGAGAGTAGAATACAAGTAATTTAAGAAATCTAGTAGAATCACCTGTTTCTAAGTTATTTGTCACCATCTATAGACCCCTTGGAGACCTGTTTTTTCCTGTTACTTCAGAGTAAATACAGAAGATATATAGGCTCCTTTACAGTTAGTAAATTAATTTTGATCCACTGGGATATAATAAATTAATAAATCTGGAAGTATACATTATTAACAGTAAAAATACGTCATTTGAAACAGTCTGCAGCTTTGATATACAGCACCCAACAGGGAACTCAGACATTTTTTTTGACTGCCAGGCAATATCGTTGAGATGGCTTCCCTCTCCATGAAATGCAGCCTGCACTTTAACCTCTGTTGATCCAGCTCTGAGCTGTGATCCATAAAGCACTGATGCACTCCTATTACTAAAGTTTATATAAAAACTGTGCATCAGTAGTTTAAACAATACAAAACCACAAGAAATGCAGGGAGAAAGCCCTGTAAACATGCAGGGAAGCAGAGATGAAGGCAAAAATTAAAATGAGGGTTTGAAACAAATATAAATGTTGAAATTAGTTTGTGCACTTTTAAGTGTATTATAAAAAGATTAATTTTCTGAAAATATTTAAAACTAGATTGAATCATAAGTTTTTCAATGGACAGACTTTTTTATCTTTATTTGTACGGGATCAAGCACAACTGATCTATTGACTAGAATAACAACAGCAAAAAGTAGAATTGGAGTAGAAACTTATAAAAACAAGGGATTGAATATTGAAGCTTATGAGGCTTTTCTTTCTTGGACATTATGATTGGACAGATATGGCTCTGTCTTACTGATGCATGTTTTCACTCTTTTTACCTGAGTATTATTTTAATAGAAGAGTAACAAGATTTTGTAAAATTAATACATATTCCTAAAAATGTACTTCATTTAAAATAATTAACAAGCTTTATCACTTAGCCTTCAAAGAAACAGAGATAAATTCCTTCATGTCATTTCTTAGAAGTATTTCTAAAATGTAGTTGCTGGGTTTGTGCCTTTGAAACACATTGCCAGACCCATCTGGCAAGTGCTGTACTTTAACTAAGGATAAGGAGTCCAGTGCTAGTCTCACTATTGTGTGCTTAATAGCTATGGAAAGATGATGCTCCAGTGGTTGGCCATTGCACGTATATCTGATTTTAATGTTTTTTGACCAAACATCTGAACATTTTCAGTGATTTCACTGTACCTGCGTGGTGTTCATACTTCTCTTAGAGTCCATGAGGTGCTACCTAAACAAGCTGGGAGATGTGTCATCAGGCAGCCCCTAGTAGGAAATCAAATTTCCTTACAAATACCACTGAGAGCCCAGCACTTCCAGATAGTAGCCATAATGTAAACACGATTCCTATGGAGGCCCAAGGTAAACAAGAGGAGAGTTGCTCCAAATGTGCATGGTGTGCCATGTACACAT
Source organism: Melanocharis versteri (assembly GCA_013397845.1). Lineage (NCBI taxonomy): Eukaryota > Metazoa > Chordata > Aves > Passeriformes > Melanocharitidae > Melanocharis > Melanocharis versteri. The sequence goes on along the minus strand of VZTG01001350.1, from coordinate 2,255,864 downwards.
TGCCCAGGCAGGGACATCTGGTAGTAGACCTGCCTTCTCCAGCTCAGAAAAACAAAGGTTGCAGGCTCATGTTCAGAAAGATGCGAGACACCTTTCCTCACAACGTTTTCTTTTTTATAATGGTCTTAAGTTTTCTGCATGCTTTTATAATTTCCCCCAGAGACCAAAAGTGACTCAAAGTCATTTTGTCAAAGTGACAGAAGTCAGACAGGCAAGATCATGATGTCCCAGATAATGTCTCTTTGGTTGAAGTAATTATGGCTTCAGATCTCTTGCTCGTGTCCGTTTAGTTCTCAGTCCCAGAAGATCAATTCAGAGGCATGCTACGAGTTTGGGAGATGTTAACAGCGCCTATTCTGACCCTGATTTTTCAGAGTCCTCAAGCAACCCGAATTTACAAGGATGAAGGAAATGTTAGAGTTATTTTATTCTTTAGACAGCCACTGACATATACGTGCTCATAAGCATTAAGACGAGCCTGAGCATATTCCCTTTGTGCAGTACTAATCAAAGCAATACAGTCTTTCAAGAGTGAAGTATAGATGCAGCTATAGTGAGATCCATATTGCTGACAGCAGTTTATTTAAATAAAGCCCTTTCAGGACATCTGGCTCTTCCCTGCGTATTATATGATTTTTCTCTTAATGTAATCTCAGTAGTGCATCCTGTCCAGTTCCCCCATGTCTATCTTCCAAAGTTTTCTGTCAATGAGTTTTCTAGATAAGTAAATTTCCCTCACAGCAATTTCAGTTTAGCAAGATGATAAATCATGGTACTTCTTACCCTCAGGCAAAACATGGTTATCTCTTACCTCTGTATATTTCTGAGCATTTCAGCCTTCGAGTCTGAATTTTTTCTCACTTTCCTGACTTAATTTTACATCATTTCTCTGGTGATTTGAGGTCTGGGACACATACTGGATTTAATGTCCGGTTTAGCAATTCACTGCTTGCTTTTTATTTCATAGAGCTCTATTCAGCCCTTCAAGAAACAACACTGAGCAGCACTAAGCAAGTTTGCAGTGTAGATTATGATTTAGCAGTGTTAATACACACACAAAACTGAGCCCTCTCCTCCATCCCTGTTGGAAGACTAATTCAATAGCATGTTGGAACAGGCACACAGCATTTAAGTTTCAGATTAAGTACATGCAAGGTGCATTTCTGCAAGAGAACACTCTCAATTAAATCAGGTTGCTCATGATCAGTTTTAATCTAGCAAGCTAGTTGTTAACCAGCTTTTACAAACACAACTGCTTCCTTAACCCAGCCAGGCTGGGTTGAAGAAGATGCTTTCTAAACTGAAAGAATTTGGATGTTATTCAAAACTCGCTCGGTCTTTGACTGCAATGTACTTTATTGCCAAGCCTTCAGAGCTCATATGGACTTCTTTTATTACCAATGAATATGACAGCTGACTAATACAAGACTTCTAGACCTCAGCTAATTTTCTCGCTAGACTTCTTTTGCATCCACACAGAGTAAATGACTGGTTTAGTTCACTGTATCAAAGAAAGGAATTTCATCAAAGATTCATTACTGTTAGCAGGGTAATAAAGCTTTTCTATAACTTTGTCAAGGAAAACTTGAAAATTTATCAACATTAGATTAATATTAGTATAATCTTCATTATAACTTCAATTTAAATTTAAAAAAAATTATCAACTGTATTTTTATTTTAAAAAATAGACGATTATTCTATCAGAGAACATGAGAAATTTTATCGAAATCTCTGAAGCTCTGTGTATAATTCGACTGCGAGTGTTTGGAAACAGCTAGCTGTTACAGTGGTTTTTCTCCATCACTTATTTGTTGTGGCAGTGTTTTGTAAATAATATAATGGCCTGACCCCAAATGATTTTGAAATTTGTTCTTATTTGAAAAAAGAGTGCTAGAGATGTCATGGAAGAAATTATACTTCCATTAATTTATAATAATAAAGCAGTTATATCTACCAGAGAGGGGGACATCCAGCTCAAGTCAGCCTATGTACTGTAGCAGGTGAGGTATTCCTGATTTGTAATGAAAGGGACCTTTGAAAAAGAAATTTCATACCAAAATATTGCTACTCATATTTTGAGATGTGGCCACAAGTTTTCTTTGAATAGTAATATACAAAACAAAATAAGATTATAAATACTGCTCTATTTCTCCCCCCCAACTTTCTTGTTATAATTTCAATAAAATAAACCTAATAATTGAGTCAGTCCAGTAGCTATTAGAGATTTATACCACCAATACATTAATAGAATAATTTTTGACCAAGTGGACCTCCAGAGACTAAGTCATTATAATTTTGAACCTGCAGTGTCTCTCTTTGATGTGAATTGGCAGACGAGTACGTGCATTGGCCAGAAGCGTTGTTCCCATGGAAATGTTATTTCCTACATCACGGCTGTCCCCATAATGCTGTTTTTGTTAAATTTCTTCAGTAAATTAATGAAACAAGAGCCTCTCTGATTGAGTTAACAGGTCTATTAAGAATGCCATTAAAATTCATCTCCTGCTTGTAAAAAGCAGTAAACAAAGTCTTCAGTGGGTCTTCCAGTCTCACAGGAGACATGTATTAGAAAATGTCTTTTACAGCAATTGAAAAATTGTTAAAATCCTTTCCCTAGGACATCACAGCCCACAGCTGTACTACATACTTGGCAACATGGATTTTCACTATTATTAATGCCTTATTTTCATTAGGGATAATTACCAGAGAACTAAGCTGGAAAGCAGTAATATTAATTTTGCTTTGACTTTGAAATAAAGAAATAAAGAAACCTGCAAGGTCTGCCAAATGACTTGTGTAAATCTGATTCTCTGATATATATGTTAATGGCAGAGCAATGAGATTACAAGTTGTCATTTCCAATACTGCTGTAAAGATGACTGAAAAATACAAACAGCATCCTCAAAAATCCTACCAACAATATACAGTACAATGAATTGTATTGATATCTTCTCCTTCACATTTAAAAGTATTAACAACATTGTAGATTGGAAAAATGCCTGTGCTTCATAACACTGGTTTTAGTAAAGTGTATTCATTGATAAGTGGAAAAAAAAATCAAGTTTTCTGTAATAATTTTAGTCTATCAGTCATCGAAACAGATAACATCTGTTACATCTTTACTTAGTCTTTGTAGCATAAGTGATATTCCTTGCAATTTGTTAGTGATTACAAAGTCACTAGGTATAAGGATTCTGTACTGCTCCCTGTGCTGCTTTCTGCCATAGACTGGTGTGGTTCACAGCCAGGGCCTGATTTAAAAGACAGTTTATAAATCTTCAGCAGTGCGTTACTACTGCAGAACTTACCAGGTTAGTGAAGAGGGAAGAGGAAGCTGAGCTGCAGGACTGCGGTTTCTGTCACTGGGACTTATTTTGAGCTGGCAGATGGATCGTGATATCAGTGTGGAATTTTTAGTTTTAGTTTTGGGGTTTTTTTTGGGTTTTTGGCCTAAACAATTAGGCACTTACTGTACTAATCAGCCAGTTTTTAGAAAAGATTTCTGTTTCTGTAGACAAGAATCTGACCAAGATGCCTTCCAACTCTGCAACTAATTCAAAAACTGCAGCCAAAGACTGCAGGTTTTTACATATGGCAACAGGATGGGATTTTCCATTTAGCACGTACGTTACAATGAGCATTTATTGTGTCTGCACCTGCTTCATGGAAAATATAACAGCCAAAATTAGTATAAATTAATTCTAAAATTAGTATTTTCTGGTAAGATTATTAGACACTTTCAAGTCCATCAGAAACTGAGAGAGGTTGGATGAAGTTTTGGACTTGTTTTTTACTACCTAATATCTAAAAATATTGAGTAAACCAAGTTTTTATCTGGAACCTGTTTGGGATCTAGAACATTTGCCCACAGTGCCGTCCAATTCAGCGCAAGAGTTACGAGCCATATACTGTCCCAGGTAAAGTGGCTTCAAATCAGTTTCCCTGCCTTTAGGACAGGATTCTTTTGCACTGTGAAATCTTCCCTCTCCTTAACCCAAACCTCACAAAGAGTTTCTGTCATTCCTGGTCAGATATCAAGGGAATGGCCTGCCTAAAGCAGGAGATACTAAGACTAAATCAAAGATCTTCTTGTGAGACTTGCTTCTCTGCTTCTCTGCTATGAGGATTTCCTTAGGCTCTTTATGGAATTCCCCTCTGGCTATGCAACAATTCCAGAAAGGATTGTTTTCCAAGTAGCCAATTCTAATCATTATTTCTGGGAAGTTTCTATGGCAATGTTTTCTAATCTTTCTGTAATTCAGTACAAATATTGATGAACTGGAGAGAAAAACCAGATCATTTCTGATTATCTGCTGTAGTAGGAGTCTGGAAGACTTTAAAAGCACATTTTTTCCAGAGAGTAATTACACTCTTGGTTTTGAAAACAGGTGAGTCTCTGCAAAGAGATAGTGAAGATTAATGCCTTTAAGAAATCCAAAACCTTAGCACTGCATTTCCAGAAGGCCATGTTTGAACAGCACCTTTATAGTTGCTTACTGTTTTTCTTTAAAAGCATTCGGAAAAACCTTATGGGCCAGAATTGGGGTGTTGAATATCATAATTTGAAAACAATCTGAGATTTCTAATCTCATCAAGGAATTTAAGGCTAAGTCTAGACCAGAAAGCAAGATAGGGCTAGGACATAGTCTTGATTATCCATGCTTAAACAGCTTGTGTTCTCTTTGGCATAGCTTTGTGCTGGACACACTGAAAAGGTGCCCCTGATTCAGATCAGGGACAATTCAGGAGATAGCATAGGCTGTGGTCAGCTTCCTCTAGGCAGGATGCCTGAGGAAACCCTGTTTTGGGAAGGATGTAAGCTAGTGTAAGCTAGCCTTCTGTGTGTATGCAGGCTGTCAAGGTCAGAGAACAGGCCTGATATATTTGATTAACTGCTATAGGTGTGGCACAGAACTCTTCATTGGCTACAAGGACAATATTAAATTTCACAGAATCATAGAATTTCCTGAGTTGGAAGGGACCCACAAGGATCATCGAAGTCCAGCTCCTGGCCCTGCACAGGACAGCTCCAAGAATCACACCATGTGCCTAAGAGTATTGTCCAAACACTTCTTGAACTCTGCCAGGCTTGGTGCTGTGACCACTTCCCTGGGGAGCTGTTCCAGTGCCCAACCCCCCTCGGGGAGAAGAACCTTTTTATAATATCCAACCTAAACCTCCCATGACACAACTTCAGGCCGTTCCCTTGGGTCCTGTGACTGGGATCACAGAGAGGAGATCAGTGCCTGCCCCTCCTCTTCCCCTCATTAGGAAGCTCTAGGCTGCAATGAAGTCTCCCCTCAGCCTCCTCTTCTCCAGAGTGAACAGACCAAGTAACCTGATCTGCTCCTCATACAGCTTCCCCTCAAGGTCCTTCACCATCTTTGTTGCCATCCTTTGCGTGCCCTCTAATGCCTTTATATCTTTCTTACATTGCAGCACCCAAAACTGCCCCCAGCACCCGAGGTGAGGCAGCCCCAGTGCAGAGCAGAGCAGGACAATCCCCTCCCTTGCCCAGCTGGTGATGCTGTGCCTGATGCCCCCCAGGACAGGGTTGGCCCTCCTGGCTGCCAGAGCACTGCTGACTCAGATTCACCTTGCCAATGACCCCCAGGTCTCTTTTTGTGGTGCTGGTCTCCAGACTCTCGTTCCCCAGTCCATACGTACAGTCCCTATCCCAGGTGCAGAATCCAGTACTTGTCTTTGTTAAACTTCATATGGTTGGTGATTTCCCAGACCTCTAATTTGTCAAAGTCTCTCTGCTGAGCCTCTATGCATTCAAGGGAGTCAGGAGCTTCCCCTAATCTAGTATCATCAGCAAACTTACCTAAAATACCTTTGACATCATAAGTATCTGTCAGTCTGACTCTCCCCAGTTGGCTAACATGGTATATTTTTAAGAATACTATTTAGTGGCTAGGGATCTCATACTCCACCATTGGCTTTAAATTACAAATATATATAGATATCTTATTGTAATGTCTTTTCTAATGTCTTATTTTTCTCTTTAGTTTTAAAGAACTTTCTGCTTTAGCTTTGGGAATGTATCCCTCTAAAATTTGTCTTTCTTTTTCACTAGAAAACTGAAGTGTCTGAAAAGATACTTACACTGAGACCTGTCTGCAGCTCTTGGTTTCCTCAAGAGGTTTCCTGGATTTTGGGATAATGCAGGAAGCAACGTTCCTGTGTGAGCTTTGCCCATCATCCTGGTCTTGTTAATGGTTTGGTCCTGTTAAGCCATAGACAATAACCTGGCTGCCATCTTCACTCTGCTCTTGCTGTCGGCTGTGGGCTGCCACACATCTGGGGTTGTGTGCTGATTTTTTTCTTGCTTTGGTTCTAATAATGGTATTATTATGCCATTATGCACATATTATTTAGACTAGGATAATTACTTTATCCCCCCCTTTATTTTATTCTCACCCCCCAGCATCTGGCTGTATATTCTCTTTGCTGAGGATATTTTTAAGATTATGATCTTATAAGACACCTTGAGAACCCTATTTTTACTGCATATCTATTCATTACCTCATACAATTTCATAAATTACTTCTATATAATGTCTGTTTTAAAATACCATTGAACATATTTAACTGGATGTGTGTGAGATTATGTTTGTGTATAGGTACATATGAAGAAAACTTCCAGTAATTTCTGTTTCTTGTTAAGGGAAAAGGTTGTAAGATTTACTCTCTAAATTTTACTCTGGGGTTAAGCCTTCTTTTAGCTCAGAATGGAACCAAATCTGACATACAACACCCAGTTTTTCTGAGAGTGATCCATTTGTGGCACTGTCAAAAGGCAGCCTGGGTAGAGGGATTGTTTCTACTGAGGAGGGTATCAAGCATCTGCCAAGAATAAGTAGTGAATGAGGGTTTGGATGGCCAGAAAGGATTCAGAGTGCTGATGAAGGAAGTGCTCATGACCACTCTAGGTTTATTATGAGGCACTATAAACCACCCGGAACTCTCCTAGTATGTATTTCTCAAAGCTCTTTTGCTGAGAGGAATTGAGAAAAAACAAAGTCCCTGCTATGGGATGGCTTTCTCCAAGGGCTGTTTGCTAGTTGAGACTGTAACAAAGGTGTCTCCTCTGCTGCATTTAGAGAAGGGGAAAAACCCCAAGCCTTTAATGGAAGAAAATAGTTCTAGAGCTCTACTGGGAGAAAAAAATAGAGGTTTGTGAATGAATTTTTAGTATCAGCCATTTATACTAGTACACAATTTGGTATATCCACTTAAATCTAAATCCCTCTCTCCTCATTTGAATTCCCTTTCCTACCTTTTTCAAAAAGTTGGCCAAGAGAAGGTGTCTGACTGAAGTCTACATCATTACTGGCAGGAGTACACAGCGAAGCATTTTGTGATACAGAAGCCTTTAGACAGCAGCCAAGAAGTAAACTTCAGTAATTCAGAGTACTTTCATAGCTAACTGCACAGTGAAACTACAGTGACCAACCTCTTTAAACACACTGATTTCTTTGATAAGGGCAATTATTGTAATCCATTCCACTTAAACAGAATTATACATCTTGGAAAGGACACAAAAAGCACCTCAAAGGCACATTCAACTCAGGAAATGGTGGCTTTCTCTTCTGTGTAACTTTTATATTAAAATGCAGAATATTTCTCTCTCCACTGATGACATAGGATCTTTATTTAATGATAATATCACTTATAAAACAATGCATTAATTACTATTTTCCACATGACAGGAACTCACTGATTTTCTGGGTATTATTTTTGAAAAAAATGGATCACTGAAATAGGTTGTTCTGCAAGCAGTGTAAAATTTACTTCCCCTATCAGCCTGGATATTCAAATGAGCTTCTACTAGGAGAGATTCAATAATGACTTCTAGTGCAATCTTTCCCCAAAGAGGCATTCATAAGATCTGTTTTCAAAACAGTTTTAGAAACTAAATAGCTTTAGTTCCCTACTCCTCTGTCAAATTTGATCTGATTTTAAAAAATATTGAAAAGAGAGAGACCTGACTGAAAACTCACTCACATTCATCATATTTCCTTTGAGATGGATAAAAATAGCATTACTGGATAAGGGGCTCTAATTTTCTAATTCTTAGTAAAATTTTGCTTAATATAAAGTTGAAGATACTAGCTCTTCCCAGCAATTTTTTTTCTAGATCTCTAGTATTTTTACACGCGAGATAATGTTGGAACTGAGAACTAGTTTCTGTGTCATCTGTTTTCTGTGACTGAATTCTTAGAGATGTTAGTTTGACAAAAAATACGGTATGTGATGTTATCATCTAACAAGTAAATTAACATTGTGCTAATAGATAGTGCTAAGAGAAATACAAATTCTCTTTTACTGCTTCCCTGCCTTCCTCTTTACCCACATCCTATCCCACTCCTCTCTTGGTGGTAAATGTACCAGTGAGAGTCAGTGTGTACTAACATATAACAACAAAGAGAGCTAAAAGAGGGTAAGAAAAAAGCTTTGTGTGCTCAGTCTTTTGTGACTGTGTGTCCAGGCAAGGCCACTATGGCTCTCCCTCAGCTTTGTTTTGTGCTTCTCCATCTGCTGATCCAAACTCTCATTCATATTTTTCCTTGTAACTTCCCGGAGAAGTACACTCAGTATTTTTTCAATAATAAAGGTCTACCTCTGCTATGAACCAGCTCTTAGCTTTCCCTCTGGGTTGTGGCTGACCTACAAGTCTTCATTTACTTTTGAGTGCACTGTATTAATTCCATAGATAAGTTATCGACAGAATATGTATTGCAAAAAACTTCATAAAGAAATGATAATACCTTCCTTTTATTAAATGGATTGCAGGCCATTATAGGTAAGGGGAAAGGAGTGAGGCTATACTCAGAACAATTTGCTCTAGAGCCATTTGCTGAGCACTAAAGCTCTAGCAATAGCCTTCACATGTATTTGAAAATCTGTTTGAAAAGCAAAAATATTTATTTTAGCCTGGTGATCTAACAAAAAAAAAATCATTTGCCCTGGATTCCATAAATATTCCAATTTTGTGGATTGTTTAAAATGGCATCTCATGGGGACTTCTTGATGAGATGCGCTGTACTGAAAAGAATAATAAAGGTCTAAGTTCTGTGCAAGAACTTCATTGAAATAGAAAATTCTCTATATATTTTCAGGCCCACATATACCCTAGAGCTTCCAGTTCCAGAGATTTGTCCAGACACCTACCAATTAGATGTCAGGTCAAAATTTGGATAAGTGCTGTTGTCATCAGCGTAGATTGCCGTTTCTGAGGAAAGGAAAGGTCCCGTAGCCTAGACCACGGGTAGATCAGGTTCCCCTGGGACACGTGAAATGCTGCAGCAGATAGTTTAGATGCAGCCACATAGAGCACATTTACACAGTCTCTAAATGACTATAAAAGACACATTAGAATTGAATTCCATTTTATCAGTAATGATGATCTATGTAACATAACAGTCAGGTGTTGTATGAAATACATATCCAGTACCTGTATTTGTTGATGCAGAGATGGAGAAAAAACCTATTGATGTTCGTTACCGTACAATGGCTGAGCTAAACCAGATTGCTGAAAACATCCTTGAAATATCTGAAAGTTTAGTAACCAAAACTAGGCTTCAGACCGATGTTCTTTTCCACTCAGTAATGAATCAAGTGTCTGTTTCCCAGAGGAATATAGGTTATTTGTGTGTATATATGTGAGAAGAAGAGGGGCACAGCACTGATGGCAGAACTTAAATTTCCCAAACAAAAAGTGATTAAATGATATACAGATGTATTAATTCTTTGGTATGCTTTTGCTGGTAATAAGTTTTAAGTCAATCAGTAAATAAGAGCTTGTTATTTAAAACAAAATTTTGATGAGTCAAGTATTTTTACAGGCAACCAACCAAGAACCTAGAATTAAAGTTTCTCCTTTTACCTCTCAAAACTAAACCCTACCTGTGTGATTAGCTGCTTTTACCCTCCAGTCTCCCAAAACCTTCCATCTGAAACCTGTCCTTTTCTGTCTTCCCCTTTTTACTTTTTGTCTACACTGTTTATCCGTCAACTGGCTGACAGTGTCTTTACATCCAAAATGCAAAGCAGACAGATGGCCGTCTCAGGAAAGAACATGACCAAGAGCACCAGCATCAGCGGGGAGATGTACACGCTGGAGAAGAACGACGGCAGCCAGTCGGACACGGCAGTGGGCACTGTTGGTGGTGGCAGCAAAAAGAGACGCTCCAGCATTGGTGCAAAGATGGTCGCCATCGTGGGGCTGTCAAGAAAAAGCCGTAGCACGTCACAACTCAGCCAAACTGGTAGGAACTAGATTTATTTTTCTTTCTCAAATTGCCATTTAAATGTACATAATGCTTATGTATTACAGTTTAATCATTTGAAGATCCTGTTGAAGTTGCCTCATCAACAATATTCTATGGAATGAAGAAAATGGGCAATTATCTTTTTTCTCTGAACGTTTACTAAACTTTTCTTTTTTAAGGAAAGATCCTTTTCAGGTTGGACTGAAGCTTTTCTTTTCTGTTTGCTGGAACCAGCTTAATACACTAATTCCTTACTTTTCAGCTTTTCAGGAACCAACATGAGCTGTACTTCCACCTGGGGGGAGTCCTTACAGCAGTTTGTGAAGGGTCGCTGAAATGTTGCAAGATGCCTTTGCTTTTGTCACAGATAGTGTTTACGTATTTCAAGATGAGGCTTTTTCAGCTTTGAACATGCAACCTTATTTTGAAACAAAACAATTTTCCTGAACAAAATTATATGTTATATTACTTTAGTGCAAATGTTTTATTGCTTTTTAATTAATTTCATTTCAGCCTACAAGCATATTCACCATCCATAGAAATTTTCTTCATTTCTGTTTCTCTCAATTCAAATTGGATACTGAAATGTGCTACCTAGGAAAATGGAGAGTTTTTCTGCTTTGATGCCTAAAGCATTTAAAATCGTACACATATTTTTTTTATTTCTTCTTATTTTGGGGAAAATCCATATAATGCACTCTGAAAAGCTCAATGTCTAATAATGACACTGTCTAGGACAAGTGTATTTTACATGGAAAAAAGTTATTTGTATCTGAATAACATTCATACAAAAGAAGCGTTTAATCAATTCACGTAAGTATGCATATGTATAATATATTTCAAGGTATATACAGCAGATATATTGTATGCTCAGTATTTAAGAAAAACTGTTGTGATGTTGTCATATGGTTCAATATAAGTTTACAGTGCCCTGCTGTGTGAGGTCCCATCTGAAGGTCTCCATTGTGATAACCACCATTCAAACATGGATAAGAGATTTTTCAGTTCTCTCCAAACCAAAGTGATAAGAGTTTTAATGTACAACAAAATGGAGAAAAACAATGATTTGCACTGTCAGAAACTGTGGTAAATTTTTAAAGCAAATTTTTGGGGGATATGGATGGGATTTAAAGTACTGTAAAGAGTAGAACTAAAAAAGAAGGGAAAGAATGAGGGGTAAGAGAACAGAAGAGAGTAGGGAGCTTGACTGTGTGACTTATTGAAAGCAGTATGAAACAGGAGGGAATGAAGAAGAGGGGAAAGAATGTATATCGTGGAAGCTCTCAAAGTCATGCAGACACTGGTGACTCCATCAGGAACCGAGTCTCTGCAGCAGTCTTGTGTTTTACTAGCTCACTTGTAGGTTATGGAAATGGCAGGTTCGTGTACATTCCTATTTTCTTTGAAATGAATGCCAGAAAAAAGATGAAGTCACCTTTAGACAAATCTGGGAAGTGTCTGGTTAGGCAAGAAGAAAAATTAATTACTTGCTAACCTACAAATCTAAATTTTTGTTTTTTGATGATAGTACAGAGATATGTAAATGTATCGATGCATTTGAATACCAAATCATATACAATGCACTACATTACTTTTTGGGATCTAATCTGGTCTTTCTTGCCATAAAAGCTATTAAATGAAGGATGTCAGCTCTTTGTACATCGCTCAAGCATGTCTCAGCACTAGAGAGACTGTATTGTGTGTCTAGTCTAGATTTGATTTAAATACCATGCTATCTTTGTTATTTGGGACTTTTAAGCTGATGTTTTTCTCTCTGTTATATCCAATCTGTTGCCCAATGACTGATTAGATGCTCAAGTCAGGGACAAATGTGAAATATAACTCTCTCAAAGGGTACTCAAAGTCTTTAGACCCACAGACTGTGAATAGGGTGTTCTGACAAGCTCTTGAGTGAGGAGCTGTAACCAGTGCTGTCAGGAGAGCGGCAGGAGCCGGGGAGGCTGCATGGCTCTGGCTGGCAGCCCCTCTCCCTCGGCTGCTCCCTGGGACAGGGCTGTGCTCAGGGCTGGCCTGTGCCTGGCCCCGAGCAGAGCAGACAGTGCAGCTCCTGCTGCCACCTCCTGAAAAAGCCCCTCGTGCTGGCTGGATATGGGGGTACAGGTAAGGGTTGAGGGTTGCTTTGTAGAGCTGTTACCGCACACCGGCTCCTGCTGCTCTATTTGACAAGCATCTCCAAGGGGCTCTGTCAGGTGGTCACATGTGGCTGCTCCCACAGGACAGGCACAAGCATCTTTGATAGCTGGGTCACACAAGCATTGCTAGTTGTGGTGAGCAGGCATGTGGCCACGTCAGCCCCTGGATGAGGTTTGTGCACGGTGCTGTGTCTCCAGTGACACAAGGTGGTGGCCTGTTGGGTGGGTGAGGGTGAACTCACACCGTGAAGAAATATCGTGCATGTGTTCAGATCCTTCACAATGAGAATGGTGAGATGCCAGAACAGGTTGCCCAAAGAAGCTGTGGATACCCCATCCCTGGAATAGTTCAAGGCGAGGTTAGATGGGGCTCTGAGCAACCTGATCAAGTGGGGGGTGTCCCTGCCCCCCCTGCAGGGGAGTGTAGCTAGATGGTGCTCAAGGTCCCTTCCAACCCAAACCATTCTGTTTCCATCCATTGGTACATCTTACAGAAAATGCTGGACACCAGCACTGTACATTAATGCCAGAGGATTAAAACTTGCAATGAAGGTATTTGATGAATTTATAAACTTCTCTGTTTTTTCTTATCATGTTCCTTTTCTCAGATGGTAGGTGCCTGCACAAGGAATAATGTATTGGTACAATCTGGAATCAAAACACTAATTTCCTGTAGGTGTCCTGTAAGTACGGTATTCTGGAACTGAGAGGCAGGAGATTTTCAGGTGTCAGGGCACTGGTACTGTGTAGAAACTGGTCAAAGTATAAAAGTTTCTTAGGTACTTTCTGAAGATATTACATCATTTAATGGGCTGGCTAAGTATCTCCTTCCATATCAGGCTTGAAAAAGCATAGCAACATCAGAAGATAACACTACTTTTGAAGGAAGTTGTGTGCTCATATGGAAATCAGTGTAGAAATGCCTGTCTATATCTCTGAAACTTTTTTCAAGTGCTTTGTAAAGAATGATTTTACTTCAGTGGTTTTCTTCATTCATATTTTATAACTAAATCTATGCCAGAAGGTTTTATGAAAGTAGGTCACCATAACTTTTCAGGACTGTGTATCAGACTTACAATACATGCCTTATAAGGTCAATTTTAAATGTATTTTCAAATTATTTTTATATTATTTCTTGTTACTTGTCATACTGCTAAGAAGTTGACACCAAAAATAGATAGAGAAACGTATTTTTTTATTCTGGTCTGTAGTGCTTCGCAGGTAGGAACAGTTGTTTTATGAGTAAAGAGCGTGACACAAAAGTAATTTTACTTAAGGTAGCTTTTACTTTAAACTTCAGTAAATGACAAGATACTGAAGAGTAGAGTAGCAAGACAAATTAGAATTTATTTTATTTCTGGTTCCTGTACCTTTCTAGTGTTACAAAATATAGCTAAAGGTATACTCCATATTCTTGAGTCAAGCAATCATTCCTAGAAGCTAACATTTGATGGGTTAGAAGGAGTTTATATTGTAACCTTCAGGTCCTGATTCCACAGGCGTTCTTCCTAGTGGAAAAGATGGCTTTCTTTACAGAGGAAAATAGAATGCAAAATGCAATTCTTAACAGGCTTAGCTATTCATATCTGGAATGAAATTGTTTTCCTGCTGGTCAGCCCTGAGGGAACTGATGATCAGACTTCTATAGAGATGCAGACCTAATTCTCAGTTATATTTCATTAATGAGTAAAATCTTTGCTGTCCTCTTATTATGCAATCTTAGGTATCCCTTTCAATTTACACACACGGTCTCTGGCAGGCAGACACCTGGGTGTCTTCACTTCCCTTATTTAGCTGATATCTCTCTTTTAGCAAGGTAAATATTTTGTCTTTTCTTTAGTTATGCGAGACCTATTGTGTTTGTAGGCTGATTGTATCCAAGAGCCAAAGCAGTTTAATGCATGTTTTTGGAATCTGGGGCACTCCATGGATCGTATATACTAAAACATGACATAAGTATGTTCAGTCACCAGTACAGCGTCCAGCACGCTCTTGGAGACTGAGTCCTGTGACGTCTTCGGGTATGCGATTACAATAGATGAAATCCTTTAAAAGAGATGGAAAAAGGAAATAACAGCATGACTTGAGAGTGACCAGTGCAGTAGTGCCTGCAGAGAGGTGTAACCACGTTTGGGTAGAAATCAATGCCCTCGTGTGTCTCTGGAGAGTGCTGCTCCAAGGTGCCGTGCTCCGGAGGGCCCCGCACACGCAAACGCAGCAGGCGGTGCTGGGGGGAACTGACGCTGCCTGAGCTGCACTTGCTTTGTTGCAACATCTTGCTCCATGTCACCTAAGAACTCTTGCTAAGATGCCATATGTGGCATGCAGCTACAGGGCTGTAAAAGTGGAATTTTGAAACAGTGTTATGAGATCTTTCGACATCCTTGATAATTTTGCTGGGGTTAAACTTCACCGTATATTACTGAAGTTATAGTTCTCTGTGGGAGAAGTATAAACAGCAGTTGATTCGGTGCCATCAAAATGATGATTGCTGTTGTGTGAATTCAATAGTTTTCACCAAAAAGAGGCATTTCTATTTTAACAAATTCTGGAGTGGTCCAAAGTGAAAAGAGATTAAAGTATTTGGAAATTTTGGTATTTCATGGCTACGTCTTAGAAGAAATGTAAGAGAAGTAGGTCTCTCAGAGCAAAAAGCTTGAGTGAAGTTTTATTTTATTTGTATTAAAAGCCAAATTTTGGATTCTATATGTTGAAATTGCAGTCTGATGTGCTGTACTAATAAGTAGAACAGTCTCACTTATGTCTGTTAGGAACCAATGATGTAGTCTGCAGAGCAATTTCCCCAACCTATGGAATAATTGAGGGGAATCTATTGGTAACATTGGTCATGGTGTGGTATAGAACTTCACATTTCTCAATTCAAAATTTGATTTATATAAAAACAGTCTTCTACTATACAGTCAATGTGGTTCCTATTAAACAGAGGGAATAATTCACTTGGAATCAGGGTAACTAAAAGAGAAACTACATTGATTGCCTTGATTGCCTAAAGTGAGATAGTATATGGTAAACATACAATTTACTGAACAAAAGTGTATTTATTTACATTGTTATTGTATATACATATACATATACATATACATATACATATACATTGTTATTTTCTATCCCTAGAATTAATCTATGTGGTCAAAATGGCAACTGAAATTATCATTCACTACTTTTAATATGGACGTGTATTTTAGGTTTTTTTTTTAATCCTGTATATAATTCAGGCAATTTGAAACAAGCCTTTTATTTGGGGGTTTATTTCCTCTCCTACTCCAGACACAGCCTGCTAATGCGATAGATTGCTTTAATGTGTAGTATTATACTTGTATCAGTATTCTTGATGTGTAATCTGATTAACTTTCAAAATCAACACATATTACATTGATGGAAATATAGGATTAGCAGTTGAAAAGACATTAACGCAAATTTATCATACTCATTAGTTGAGAATTGTGAACTGAATCCTTTACCAAAGAGAAAGCACCATTATAATAAATACAGGAGCATTAATCAGCTTTTACTAAATAAATGCTGAAAAGTATGCTAATAAATAAATCGACTCTAATTGCAAACTAAAAAGACTTTTAAATGTTATTAAATTCTGTTTTTAAATTGTTTTCATCCCCATGTAAGAAAAGACTAGGAAAGAAGATATGGCAGCACAAAATTTATGCAGTTCTCCTCAACAGATCTTCTGTAGAGGAAGTAGGTGTATATTTGAGTCCTTACATGTTCACAAAGCTTTTCTGAGAGATGGATGCAGTGAAAACAAACATAGAGCTGAGATGCCAGAACTGAACTCCAGCCAATGCTAGCTATGATCTTACAGAAGTCCTCTGGAAGACATTTCTCATACACAAAGTGTGGGAGACACCTTATGCCATATATAAGGAGAAATTCCAAGCAGATGAGAAGGAAGCTCTGTGGTAAGACTAGGGAGTAAGAATAAAAGGCTTAATTTTAGGAAAAAGGGTGCAGATCATGTACACCAACTGAGCCATACTGCCTCAGTCACAAATAACTCATCAAACTTTTCTGTAATATAGTTATCAACTCAGTGAGGTGTACACCTGTAAGATTTCCATCTACCTGTGGTAGAAGTAAAACTAATCCCCCTGGTTGTAGGCATTTATGATATTAAAAATACTTACTTATCATTCAAAAAATTATTTTCTGTGTTTCTTTACTTAAAAAGAAAGTTTCTTATATTACTACCTGAACTCATTAATAAAGCGAAAAATAGGAGAAGGTTCTAAGTGAGATCAGAACATTTAGCTTGACCTTCCACAAGATTTTTTTCTTTCCATAATTAGAGGTAAAAATAGAGAGAAATGTAGGGTGATCTTTCTTGATAAGATTACCGCTAAACTGTTTTTCCTTTTCAGAGCAGAAGAATTCTCATAAGATCCCTGCTAAAAAAAATATATATCTCATAAAAAACCCCAAACTATAAAGCTGTTTTATTTCTGCTTTTGCAGTAAACAAGATTGGTGGGGAGGGGGGGGAGGGGTTGTGTTGTTACATAAGGAAAAATTTAGGCTTTCTTTAAGAAAGTTTCCATTTAAAAACTCCTTTTGGGATTTTATAATCCCTTAGTTAGCATGTGATATAATATATGAGAATTTCTTGTTCATTATTATGTGAAAGAGAGCTCTGATTTCATTCTACTGAAACTTGAGAGTGAAAAGAACTTTTTAGGGCAATCTTATACCTTGGCAGTTATTCAGTTTTCACTTTGCCTGAAATGTCTGGGATACTTATCTGTAGTTACAGTTCTGTGTATATTTGTAGTTAATACTTCAAGGAAGAAAATTCAGTTGGCTTTTTTTCTCTGTTTAAATATTTTTTCTAGTTATGTCAATTTCTTACATAGCTACCTCAATGACTATTCTGTATTGTTCTAGAAGGACAATATTCATCTATCCATTGCTCTGTGAACCAGCATCACTAAATAACATTGTGCTGTGAAGGGAGATTTACTTCAGATCTTCAAAGGCCAGCAGGAAGAGGGCTGTAGTACTTTGCTGTTGAACAGCAGACATGGTTTGCGCACCAAAAATAAAGAAATATTACAGTTATATTTACGGATTCATTAGGGCTGCATCTTTTTTTAATTTAGCATTTCATAATAATACAGGATTTCTTTCCTTGTACGTAAATGGAATGCAATATTAAATGTATTTTGGCAAGTTGTATCTTAATATTGAATTAATGTCTTTAACACTACCCATGCTATCAATAATACTATTAATAACCCTTTGATAAATAGAATTCTCTTTCTAAGGATATAAGTGTATTTATAGAATAATTGCCTGAAAGTAAAAAATCACGAAAATAGCCTCAAAAGAAAAGGTGGTAAAAGAGGCCTGCTGTGCACACTAATTCAGAACAGCTCTCTGGCCTTGACTGGGATCCAAGTTACATGGATGTTGCTGGCTTAAAGAAGTTCAGTTTGACTGCACTCTCCTGGTGCCCAGTTCAGCTGGCTGCTGTGTCTGCGTCATAAACAGGAGCAATCCATGGTCTCCGTAGGATAAAACGGGGAGGGAAAAGGTACAGAACTTCTGCTTTTAAACACCACACAGGATGTACAGCTCTTGGGAAATCATGCATACTGAGAATACAGTCATGCTATGCATATTTCCAGGCATTTTGCGTGTAATGAACTGGGCTATGACTCACAGTGCATCTCCAGACTCTTCAGACTGGCTTTGTCTTCCACAGAACAAGTGTGATGATGCTATCACCCAAAACCTACATGTGCCACTAAACAGTAAACTCTTAACAGAGAACTCTACAGGAGAAATTATACTAACAGAGTAACTTAAAATTAATTAAGTGTACCATTGATGAATACAGAAGCAACCATTGGATCAGGAAGCTGAACCGTTTGCTCACAATCAAGTCTACAGCTTGACAAATAGACAAGTCTACAGACTGTAGTCTATTAGCCTACAGTCAAGTCTCTTATCCATGCTTTATTTGTCGTACTGGGTCATCCTTTTCCTTTTTTTGGGTGCCAGCAAAAACTTCAGTTTGCAAAATAGTGCATTTCAGGTATGTGCCAGATGGTGTATGCTAGGTACCCTCCAAGAAACTGGGAAACTTTTTATTTTCCTTCAGCAAGGGAGGGGCTCTGAACACAGATCTCCAATCACAGATACATCTTGGTTAGTAGCAATATGAGAAAGACATTTGGTCTCTGCTTCTCTAGAGACATAATAGAAGAAAGCAGCAGTCAAAACTACGTTTCTTGATCCAGGTTCTGCAGCTGCATTTTTAAAAGCTTGCCAGATCTGTCCCTGAGGCAGAATGTGCAGGACCTGTGTTTTCTGAATGCTCATGTATAGGATAGGTCCCTGCCATCTCCATGGTGGCAAGTCAGTTGTTTCTCAAGTTGTACAGAATCAATATTAGAAGGAAAATTGGTATAAAAACACTGAATTTGAGGAACTTATGCACCATTGGGGCTACAAGCAGCGTTTTCCAATTTTATTACTTTCAGTGAGATGACATTTCTGTGCATTTTAGGGACTTGTATCCAATATTAAACCGTTTTTCATTCATATGTGACCTTGCAGTCTGTATAGAGAAGTGAGAGAAACACAGGGGAGGATAAGAAAAGAACAGAAAAGAGAAATTACCTGAGACCAACAGAAATCAATGAAGTGCCATAATATAAACCTAAAACTTGTCAATACTCTACTTTCTCTCTTAACACAATGGAAAAGATTTTGTGAAATAATTTTTTCTGTCCTTCTGGATTGTACATTGTGCTTCTTAATTATGCTATTGGAGAACTCCAGGTTAAAGTTTTAATTTTTTTAAATTCGAGAAAGTAAAACACTTCCTAACACTTTACAAATACCAAATGCTTTGGGAATGGATAGTAAGGAAATGGATAGATTAAAGACATCCCAAGTGCATCTAAATTAAGTGGAAACATGAGAATCTAACTCAAGGAGTGCGGTGGTGAGCTGTGTATTTTTGATACAGTATTTTATATTTTGGTAGTTTACAACTGAGGAATTCCTCCACATTTTTTCTTACATGTCAGTACAGGTTTTGTTATTGCCTTTTCAGTATTGCTTGTACAAAGTGATAGGATTTTCCCTAATATTGTTAGGCATATGTGAGTTCAGTTAAACTCTTTTCCTGATCAGGGAGTATACTGAGAAGCAAAAAATTGTCATTGAGAACATTTCATAGAAGAACAAAAACACTTAAGTTGTTTGCAAACCATTTGTAATGCAGTGTATCTAGGAAAAAGGAGAATTGCCCCTCAACAAATGCAAAAAAACCCCCAATAATAATTGTTTTGCCTCATCACCTAAATAACTTGTGCATGGTTCTTTGTGGACCTATATAAGATAAATAGATCCTTTGGGAGATATTTTTTTGGCAGTCTTACTGTGTTTTGGTAAAGTAACTGAAACATAGTTTCCTTAACAGTAGGGAGGGGTTGTCCTTTTATATCTACTTTTAAGAGTTTTTTTCTACGCTTGCAAGTGCTTGTGTGAATGGTATTGAATTTCTACTGTCATGATGATTTCAGTACAGTATGAAATGTCAAACTATATGTTTTCTTATACTAATTAAATCTCTGCTCCAAAAGTTACAATCAGATTTTATTCAGTTTTGTAACTGTAGTACTCTAATATTTTGGGTTTGCCCCTGTCTGGTTAGAATTTGGTGCCACAAATATTATTATTAGCTCAGTCTACGAAATCATGTTGAGACTTAATTGAAAATATTCACAGTAATAAGTACTGTTCCTGTTACTGTTTGCTGCAGTAACACCTGTCAAGAACAAATTTGTACTGTGAAGGAAAAATTACTTCCCTCTGATTAACTAAATTAATTAATAGTTACCAGCATTACTGATTTTTTCATAAGGTGGATATTTTAAATATTTTTGAAAATTTTAAATTAATTCAATATTTTGTGTATAACCTGCAGTATTAAGGCACTGCCAAATTAACTATTTATGTACAAAAGATAACATAGTAACACGTTAAAGAAATAAAACTGAGTTCTATACAAACTTTCTATTTTCGATATTCTAAAATTTGTAAATTACATGTTCTAGCAAGGCAGTATTCTACTTTTTTTTTCAATACAGCATAGAAATATGCTATGGTATATGAACATCAGAAAAATACCATTGAATTTGAAGGTCTACTGAGAAGCATTGCCTGCTTCACCAAAGCATTCTTTTTCTTGAACAGGACAAAGAACTTCTCCCTGCCACCAGCTATATTTTCTTGTTCTGTCACTTTTTCTCAGTTGCTATGTCCTCTTGTTTCAGTAGCAGGGGTGACCACCCTACTGTTCTTGGACATATCTACAGAGCAAGCATTTTGTTCGTTCCTTGGTCAAGTTTGTAGGTAACTGAAAAATTTCTGGTCCTAATCTCTGTAAACCATGAGTCGCATTAGTGACTGAAAATTGAGCTCCCATCCAGAGGATGCAAATAAAATTGGTTTGTATGAATCTGCATAACCTGAAGAAAGAAAAAGGTTTAAGCAGACTTTTTATAGTTTGTCTGCTTAAAGACATTCTGATTTTATTTCTGAGGTTGAATATTATTTATGTATGTTGGAAATTAGCTAAGTATAGTTATTACTAATAAGCATACGAGTAGCTCCACTGAAGTCAATGTTTGTTTGAGGAATTCTGACCCTCACAAAGAGGGGGAAGATGTGAATCCACTTCTCACACACAAACAACTCTGTTTTCTCTTCTGCTCTCTTTCTTTGGTAAGACCACTAAGCGAGAAGAACTAGATGAATCTTCTTCATCTCTGTCCCTGCTGCCATTGTTATGCTTTGTGGTTTAACTTTACCACCTTATCAATAGCCAAAGTCATGTCTTCATCAGGAAAAGGACAGAAATGCCAGGAAGCTTAGAAAATTACTTGCAGTAAAGTATCTTGCAGTTTACTTGCAGTTAAGTAATGCACATAAAAGTGTGGAGAGAACTGTTCCCTGTGCTGTTCCATCAGCAGCTCAAGACCATATTGCCACTGGAGTTACCTTCCAAAGCACACTTCTCAGCAGTGTGCAGGCTGAGAGGCTCCTCGTGCTCTGAAAAGGACAGACCAAAGCCAGGTGCCAGCAGCAGGTACCCATCAGAGGTCAGGCTGCATGGAAGTACACAGAGCACTCATTTCAGCTGCTTTCTTATGAAGAAGTTTAAGTGCTAAGTGCTCAGTAGAAGTCATTAACCTGCATGCCTTTTGCTATTCCATTTAAGCAAATGCTTTCATGCAGCGTGTTGGCTGATTACAGGAATTGTTGAACAGAACCCTACTGGGAAAAGAATTCTTTGCAATTTTGAAATGAATTTTTTTCAGATGGTTTGAGCTGGCTCCTGCATTTTACAATCATGCTTGTCTCTTCTCAGTGGGGAGATGAATCTAAGCATGTGCCAGTTTTGTCCAAGTTGCATATTCTAAACTCTTCAGGATTAAGAAAGAAAATTTTTGTCATTTCTTTTGACCTTAGTGCCATCCTATACTTATCTGGCATTTGAAGGTACGCAGTATATATGGAAAGGAACATGAAGGTCTCCTTCTGGAAAGACCTCTAAAGGTCTCAATCTTATGATCGTTTAAGGTTATATCTATAAGGATAAATAAACTGATCACAGTCTCTGGTACTTTAAATATAGCCTGAGAAAATTAGTTTTGTGCAATCACTTCTACATGACGGAGAATTTATTTGTCTGTGTGCACTGTCCATAACTCCTCACAATTTTACAATGCCTTGGTTAATTTCATCTACATGTGAATAAGTAGACCACAAAAATAATTAACTTGAGGAGGATAGCGTAGATGGCAGAACAATGTGCTCATAATAGGTACCTGCATATAAATCCTATTGCAGCCTCTATTTCCACATTTGTTATTCTGATTTATAGCTTTGTGTTTCCTAATTCTTTCCTTTTGCATGCATATATATACATCTAAGTGTGGACAGGATTGAAGTGGCTGAAATCACAGTCAGTGATCACACAGGTAAAACTCTTTAAAATCCTTGAACTTATTTTCCATTTAAATGTTTGGCATAACACCAAGAATTCTGTTTTCATATGAAAATACTTGTAGGCAGTTGGCCATTTTTAGCTAATTTAAGTTCCTTCCCTTTAGCAGAGTTAACTGCGTTTTCCATTTCCACCTCCAGCCCACCNAATTTAAGTTCCTTCCCTTTAGCACCATTTCCACCTCCAGCCCATTAATTTCTGTTTTTTCTCCATCTCTCATCCTGAGATATAGCATCTCTGTCCAGTGTCTAAATACCAAAGATGTGAACATATTTGGTTGCTCTTTTGTTTTCAGCACAGAGAGTTTGGATCTCACTCAAAGTAAGTATCCTTGACATGATATCAGATATGAAAATGGTGACCTCCTAGGAATTTTCTAGATTTTAGAAAAAAAGGCTTGATAATTAATAATATTAAGAAGAAACGTCTGTTCTGTGAAAACAGGTCTTTATGACATGGGCCTTAAATCAGTATGAATGGAAGTTACTAATATTGTGGGGTAATACTGGTATCAAAGGAAGGTAGCAAGGAATATCTGTCTAACAAAAGTGTACAGGTCCAGGATGGAGGGCTCAGGGTCAGTGGCTGGTAGCAGGGAGCCTGTTGAGAAGACTTTCAACAAGGATGAGCCACAGCCTGAGAGCAGAAGTGATTGGTAAGGATGAACCACAGCAGGAGGCAGCAATGCGGACTTCAATGTGAGAGAAAGTCAAGAGGTGAGGGAAGTGGAGTATGGAGAAATTCAGCAATTATATCAGTGAAAGAGGGAGAACAAGTCATGCACAGGAGGGGGCTTAATGACAGCGTGGCTCTGGCTGCACATTAGAGTGTGGGAATCAGGAACAAGGGAGTTAAAGGAAGACTAGAAGTTGGGGGAAATTAAAGCAAAAGAGAAAAGCTTTTGTGAAGGAGAATTGTGTAGGACTGCTTGGAGTGACCAGGGCAATCCTGAGAAAGCAGACTACATGAGCAACTCAGACAGCGTTTCCTTTTCTTTCCTCAGTGTTAGGCTTTCTTCTTCCCCACTCCTTGTAAGACTTAATTAACTTTCTGCTGTTGTTTGGGCTCAGTAAATATTTATTGTTAATGTATCTCCTGTTGGTTTTAATATTAATTATTAAGTAATTAATACTTTTAAAAATTGAATAATAAAAAAGTGTTGTTGTTTCTAATAAGCAAAAATAGTAATTGGAAACCACTGCTTTGTTGGGGACAGGAAATGAGATTATAGTTTCACAAAGCCATCCTCAACGCATTAAAAATATAAGAGAGCTGTATTAAATTATCTTTTTATTTTGATTTAAAAGTTCATCTGGATTTTCATGTTACCTTAAGATGCCTCTTAAGGTGTTTTTTTGAAATATCTCTTTTTATTTTATAATGAAAAATAGAAAATTCTTTGAAAAAAAATTAGATTCAGCAGTTTCAAAGCATACCTGATTTAAATGTGTTTGAGTGGTACACACTTCCATCACGGATTTGTAATAAACACACACATATACACATATATGCATTCTCCGTGTACATATTTTAAGTTTTTTATTTCTTCCTAATTTCAGTTGTTCTACAAATATTAGACACATTGGAGGCTACATCTCTCATTGGAACAGTAATATCACATCTTATTCAGCATACTGCAGTTCTCGTTCAAACCTCCTAATTCCATGGAGGTCTCTAATCTCCCTCCCACACGCCCTCCTATGGGAGACAAGCTCTGCAAATGGTGACTGGCGCAGTCCAACCTGAGCACAGGCTCCTTGTTTTCATCAAACCCGTAGGAAATTAATACCTTTAAGACCCCTATCTACCATGGAATGTGCATGAAAATGTTTCATAGGCTGAAAAGTTAGAGGAGAAGAACGTCCACATAGGCAGACAGGTAACTGTGTAAGAACCTTTTACTAGGGGTTGCCTGGGAATTAACCCCTGGCTTTTGTGCTGGGCAGCTGCAGTGACCCTGCCTGGCTGCAGCACTGGGCACTGCTGGGTTCTTGGTGCATCAGGACAGGATAATCAATATTGATGGTATGCTTCAGTCCTGAAATGGAGCTTTTCTCACTGTCACCGCCACTTTTCACTTCTGGGCTGAGCACAGAATTGCCAGCTGGATATGTGAGTTGGCTTGGGTGCTTGGTCATGGAGTTTGCAATGTCTTTCTGAGGGACTATGTCATAAACTGGGGTCTCAGCAATATTTAAAGCCAAATGTATGTAAGTGAAGCCAGTAAATTAATGTCTTCCTAACATAACAATTAATAGTATATTGTAGAAAGGCTGAGTTATTTTTAAAAATGCAATTTGTGCAACATACAAAAACTAATAACTTCATGCTGATAGAATTTTTGTTCCTTTCGTGAATGGGCTTCCTGAGAGTGTACAAGCTGGCTCTGGCACTGGCAGTGGGTAGCTGGATTAACAGACTTCTCTGTTTCTAATTTCTATAATTTTCTTGGTGAAAAGTGATATATTCTATATATGTGACATATATTATTCTAACTGAACTCCTTCCCATCTTCCAAACTGAGACATCATAAGAAAGTCACCCTGTAACAGTGCCTATGCTTATGCTTTCTCTGGAAGCCAAGCAACAGCTTGATTTCTGACTCTTTCATGCAAGTTCTTCTGCACCATGGTTGTTCTTCAGTTTATTTTGTAATTAATCGGCATTAAAAGGGTTATGGGACTTTTTTCTTCTGATCTGTGAAGAGACAGCCTCAGGGACCTTCTACAAATCCCTCTCCATATGCAGATCATGTGCAAACTTTAATTTCAGTCATGAGTGAAGAAGGCCATAGAAGTGCTCCAAGAAAGAAGAGTGAGGTTTACATGGAGGCATGGAAATGATTTCCTAATGGTGACTATTACTTCCACCCACTCTTTACCACATTGAAAACATACCAAGGCTTTGTTTTGCAAAAGCCTAAGCCCTAAGCAGGAAGAAGATCAATTGAAAGAATGACTTAAATTAAATTGAATTGAATGAAATGAAATGAAATTAAAGACTTCACCATTGGTTATTCCTGGAGCTGTTTTTTCCTGTTACTTTCTTCAGGACTTAATTGTAGATCCTTTCTTAGCTGCATAAGTGCAGAATAGTTATTTGTACTAGGAGGGAATATGACAGACACAGGAATGATGAGACTTGATATTGGGAAAAAAGAGATTAGTTTTGGCCTGCCTGTAGAGAAAATTACAAACATTGAATGTTTTTAAGGTAAACACTATTTTACAGTAACACCGTTTCCCACCAGTGGTCAAGTTCTATTGAGCTGTAGAGTTCTGTGCTGTATAGGCAGCTCTGTCCTGCAGCCCAGCATGTTTAGGTTTCTCATGTCTGTCAGCACACCCTCATGTACTTAGTAGTTAAAAATAATTTTCTCTACCTAGTGCTCTGACAGACTTTCTCCCTTTTTTGTCCGTAAATTTAACCTTAGTGTCCTGAATTTCAACATCCTTCATGATTCATGTCCTAACTCAGTTTTGCTCCTCATCAAGTTACTTCTTTTCCTTTCACTCTCACAGCTAAGCTGGATGCACAGATAGCTTTTAGACTGAAGAAAAACTAGGAAATTATGTTCACAACTGTTGGTAGACCATGGCAAGGAGTGTATTATCAATATTTATTTATACGTCATTTTTGAGTAAATTCCTTTGCTCCATTACAAAACACAGCCTTGCATATTTATAAACTAGGTAAACGATCTCTCTTTTAGGTAAAAATCTCTCTTCTACAGTTTTAGGCCCTCAGGTTTAGGTTACGTGGTTGTTCAGTGGCTAGAGAACAATGGAGCATGTGAACAAAGTGTTTTGTCTCTATAAAAGAAAAGAGGGGAAATGAAGAATGTTTATTATGGGAAGAGAAGAGGGTTGTTCTCTCTCTCACTCACTCTGTTTACATATACATGTTCACCACTATACTTCATGGAAAAAAAATATTTAGATTATTATAGTTCAACAAGGGAGATAAGATGAACATTCAGAAAAGAAATTTTGGGGGGATACTCTTTCAGTGATAGAGAAATTAATACGAGTTTGTCAGACAGGGTAGAGTTCAGTGGAATTAACTTTTATTAGAAGATTAGTCCTGTGCATGGTTGATGTATAGAGTGTATTGAGAGCCTGAAATTATTCTGCCCAACCTGCACCTCTGTTATGTCTTGGCTCCCTGGCTGTTTTGACAGAAATCTGGTTTTCTGCACACTTGGTGCTCTTTCCACTTCCTGAATGAATGTTGAACCCTCATTCATATTGCCTGATGAGCATTAACATTATGTCAGTAAACTTATTTTTCATACATTCTTTTTTGCACCCTCTTTTGTCTTATAATGCCAGAAAAACACACTCCTTTTGAGTTGTATCCCAACTATTAACATGCTATATTTTGATACTTTTCTGAACATTATTGTATTTTATGTCATCTGGTCATATTAAATTAGAATTAACAAGTTTTGTGGCAATTAATTTCAAAATAGGATGTTAATAATGTAGATCAGGACTTCTCTGTTTCCCTCTATTTTCTTAAACAATGCTGTATTTGCTCATAAAATTGATATCTTGCAGCAATAGAAATATAATATAGACAGACTGATGGAAAATTATATCAGCAGAGAAGCAGGCATAAGCAGAATGGAGCCATTTCACAAGTGTTTATGCCAGTGAATGCCATGTGTTCCTTTTAAAACATTTTTAATACAATACCAAAACTGTTAGCATAAAAGGATAATTACAATGGTACTTCTATTTGTTCTGAAAATAAATCATCAGTACAGACAGAGAACCATAAAAGGAACAGGAATGCAACTTCATTCCACTCTCAAATTCATCATTTAGACATTCAGAGCACGTATATTATCTTTTGATTTTGCAGAAGTATTTAATAAAATGTTAAATAATAAATGTGTATTCTTGAGAGTGCAGCTTTTTAAAGAAAAGGTCACTAAAAGTATCTCAGTTGCGAGGAAGGACAGATGTGTTCCTTGCTATTGAACTCCAAAGCTCTTTTAGAAATCTGTTAACCTCCTTTTCATATGACTGTTTACCCACATTCATCATATTCAGCACTTATAATGCTGATATTATTTTACTTCAGCATCATTATTTCTTACCCCAATTAATCTGCATTTGACTGTTTCCTCCCATGTTCTCACTAGTTAATCTTCCTAAACAGGATGGTGGCAAAGAAACAGACCTTGAGGCTTAATGCACCTTTGGCACTTCTGTGGAAGTACAAGGAAAGCAGGGCAGGTGGCACAAAGCATTTAATGCATCTTGATGAGAGACTGAAAAATAAAGACACGGCCACCTGCAAATGCTAAGTCTTTTCAAACCTCACGGATTCCAAAGTCCTGCAGCAAGGGACCTGCAGCCCCAATGACCTAAGAAGTCCCTTCCAGCCATGTGTTTTAGACTGACACCCCCTCCAGTGCACAAAGTACTTGGTCGGATTTTTTATTCAAAATTAACCTGGTATGAACTAAGGCTAAAGGATCCTCTCTAATGAAATAGTTGATTTATAAATACAGTATATCACAGACCAAACTTTATTTAGTACTATGTTCTTCAACAAATTTCTTACATTTTCTTAAAGGATTCTTTTCATACAGTGCTGTTTCTAAAAATTAAATCCTAAGGAAGAAGGAAAGGTTCACAGACTCCCCTAAAATTTATTGATTCCTGATCTCTAAGCAGAAATACATTAGAAAGTGAAAGATCCTCTTCTAAAACTAACCTGTTCTTTTCTGTTTGATAGATTAGGTACAGCTGATACTCTCTAGTGGAGTAATTACAAAAGGAGGAGGTAGTTCTTGAAGTAGCCATGACGCAAAATGCCTAAGTCTTCCTAATCTGAATGTGTTTAGGTAGCTTTTGTGTAATAATTTGTATGTTTGAGTCTAAACTGTGAATCAAAGATATGATGCTGTCTTATAAAACAGCCTTCATGTGTATGTAAAACAGCCTTCTAGCAGTAACCTTGGATACGATGCCAATATGTAGGACCGCAGTGAGAAAGGACAAGCAAACAAAAGAAAATATTCGTCTGATTAACAGAAAATCATAAAATCATGGGATGAAGGAATAGTTTGGGTTGGAAGACACCTTAAAAATCATGGAGTTCCAAGCCTTCTGCCATGGGCAGGGATACCTACAAAAGCACTGCAGAAAAAAATGTTGGTCAGTCAGAACTGCTAAATCTTAGTCCTGAGGGAAGACTCCCTCTTTTACTGCCTCAAAATGACTGGAGGTCCTGATTTATTGTGCAGTTGTTGGATCTCTGTCCCAAGAGTTTGTCTCACCTGGCAGGCAGAGCTGTTCAGAGTACCAGCTGAAAGGACCTGCTTCCCTGCACCTCAGGGAGCATGTAGTAGGGACCCAGGGCAGTGGAAAAGGCAATGACCACATTACTTGATGCTTTAGGCAGTTGAATACAAACTCAAATTTCCTATAATGTCAGTTATGTGTGTTATCTGGGCATTTGGTTAGGAGTCCAAAATATAACCAAAGCCTCTGTGGTCTCTGTAATAAAAATAGGTACAATTCTCTGCTAGTTTCACCCAATCCAAAAGCATAAATTCTGAACTCTTCAGAGGCTCCTCAAATCTTACAAGGTAACCCTCCCAGCACAGTCTTCTGAAGCTGCCTTCAGCAGTGTCCTCAGTCTCTTTTCCCCTGCAATTGTTGCCAATTTCCCCATGTTCCCAATTGTCATATGATTGCTGAAGTTTCCTTTCACAGTTAACTTTTTCTGTTTTAAATTGTTTTTCTTCTATAAGAAATCCCATCCTTGGACATACTGAATTCAAAATGGGAACTACTGTACCAATCATCTGTCTTCCAAGTGGCTTGTTCATATACTTGCCTATATCAAAAATCCTTTTCCTTGGGTGAAGAGCTAGTAAATGGCTGTTCAGGCCTTATGTCCCTGCAGACTTTCATCAGGATCACCATCCCACTGCAGGCATTAGGGTTTTTGTCTACAGGTTCCTTTATGTTATTTGGGCCACAGTTTTTCTGGGTAGGTGGCTACAGTCATTCTTTTAATTCATTTTTATCTGGCTATACTGAACTGCATGAATGGGATGTTTTTTCCCCCTCCAACTGAAATTTGGCAGTGAGGATGAGCAATTTCTCCTAGTCACATGTAGAAATTAATTGCACCATCTATATCAAACCACAGATTGAGGTATTTTCCTGTGTTTTACGGTGTTTTCCAGTTTCCATATATATCTTTGTCATTTGTTAGTGTGTGCCCTAGGAAAGAATTGCTTTTCACTTACATGTGGTCATCACCTAACATTTAAGTTCTCTCTCCAGACATGATTGCTGGCTTCCTCTGATAGATCTCTTTAGCTGTTTGCCAACATCTCGGCCACTAATTTTCTTTAATCCCATCACAAAATTTTACCTACAATCAAAGACTTTCCTACTTACAAATGCAAAAAAAGTTTCCCATTTTTCTCTATAGTTTCATTTTTTTAATAGTTCAGGTTTATAGTTTTCTGTCTGTGTCAATTATACATGAACTTGAAATGGGATTATCTGATAGACTTCAGT
The DNA here is from genome assembly GCA_013397845.1 of Melanocharis versteri. Lineage (NCBI taxonomy): Eukaryota > Metazoa > Chordata > Aves > Passeriformes > Melanocharitidae > Melanocharis > Melanocharis versteri. The sequence goes on along the minus strand of VZTG01001350.1, from coordinate 2,225,829 downwards.
CATGCTGGATGCAACACAAAAGAAGCATAGTACCTTGAGTCAAATACTGTGTGCTGGAGGAAGCACAGGTCCCTGAGTTCAAGCACTCAGAGTTGGTCACTGTCTGAACACAGATTTTTATCTGTCAAGGCTTTCCAAAATAGAAAAGAAGTATTTTCATTGCTCTTCACAGCTCAGAAGTTGTTAAAAAATAAGAGAATTCACTTTGTATTTAGTCATCTCAAACTGAAGATGTGGTTTAATGTTTTTTCCTGTATGTTTTGACTCCACACTCAAATTCCTATGGGCTTTCTTTCCCCCAAAATATGAAGCTACAATTGTTACGAAAATAATATAACAAAGCAGCACAGAAAACATCATTATTCTGATGTATGCACCTCTAATGGCCCCACAGCCTCAGAAAGGACACAGAGCTAAAGCAAGTAGGAAGAGATTGCAGCAGGGATGATGAAGAATATGGAACAGGATTTTCTCAGTTCAGAAAGAAAATGATTGAAGGACATGATTGAGGGCTGTAAAGTCAGGGATACTGTGAAAAAGGTGACTACAGAATGATTTATTTATCGTTCCCACAATGCAAGAACTAGAGGATTGCAGACAATTACCAGGCAAACAAGCAAGAGGAAGTACTTCACAGAACAAATTTAAAGAGGAAGTACTTCACAGTACCAACTTAAACTAAGAGACCCATGCAATAGGATACTGCATGGACCTGATGTATATACTGGCTCAAAAAGAAGTTAGGCAAAATGAGTTGGGTATGATTTAGCAGTGGTAGTTAAACACAAAAAGTTCTAACTTAGCCTCTAAATCAGCAGTCAGCAAAAGAAAGGTGCTCCTTCCTATACTTTTCTTTTCTCACATATGTTTCTTAGGCATTGGTATTAGCCATGCTGACAGAGAGGATACTGAATAATTGGATGTTTATTTTTCCTGATATGGCCATTTTTATTTTCTTATGTTTTGTTCATATTTGCCTCTGGTCTGGGACTTGAGAAAAGCAGTCTTATTGCTAGACTATGAGGATGTTGCAAACCAGAAGTTTGTGTGACTTATCCAGCATGGTAGATCCAGTTCTTTAAAGTAACATCTCCTTCCTCACTCTGAAGTCTTCATCTACTGTAAATTTTGGTTGGCTTTTGGCAAAAGTCTAAATAGCTCATATAAAAGCTGGTTTTCATCATCCCAGTTAAAAAGCTAAACATTTTATAAAGCTTTTTCTCTTTGTTACTGATCAATAAAATATTTCTCCTTAAAACAATATTCCAGCTATGATCTTAGCCTAATTATAAATTATTTTAAATCAAATAGGTGCATAACTCAACTGATTGCTGTGCTTACCTGACACACTTTTATGAAACCTCAAATGTAATGATAATCTAGAGAGCTTCTAGTAGCTACATATTCACATGGGTATAAGCAAAGACAGGAGGTGTCTTTAGTAGCAGCAATAGTTTAGCTGTGCAGTCTGTTCCTTTCTGCTATATATGACATTTCATAGAGTAAAATAAGGTTTAAATTAAAATTTAAAACATTCTCTAAATATTTACAGGGGGAAAATGTTCTCATATGCTCATTTGTCACATTCGTTCTTGGAGAACATTTTTCCTCTCTTTTCATGCATACAGAACTGAACTCATCCGTGTATTAAATGACCCTGAATCTAAAGATATTCCCCAAACTAAACACAAAGATATTAAGATTATTAGACATGGAGAGACTGAATAAGGGTAGCTATAGAGAAAATTTAAAGACGTTTATTAGCTAAACTTTATTAAAACATTAACTAAAGGCTTGCATTATAAAATTAAGAAAAGAGTCAACTATTTTTGATGCACTACATAATAGACAGATGAAAAAAGTATTCAAATAATTCATTTGCTCAACTTAGTGGGTTGCTTCTATTCTAATTGAATTTTGTAGAGCTCTCTAAACAAGAATGCTGGTGCAGAATACTGACATTTGTTAAATCCACAAAGGATTATTTTAGAAAATAACAATAGCCAGTATTCATACAGAAAAAAAAAGGAATTTTAATTAACAAAATGTGTATCTTATTTGTTTTGTTTCTGAAACAAAAGAAGCAGGGTAGGAGGGAAGAAATAAGGAAAGAATTACTGGCTTGATTTTTAGGGTTCTGAGAACCCAGAGTTCCTGAAAGATTGCTCCAAAAGAAGTGGGAAGAAAATTTCTCAGCTCCTGTGTGAAATAGTTTATGTACTATTTAGCTGAAATTTATGGAGGAAGATGTAACAAACATACATTTTTTTAATAAAAACTTCGTTATGTTGATTATTTGGGCATTATTTTTAGCTTATCATTTATATCTAATACTATTTCAAATTAAATATACATTGTTTGTGAGATAGGTCAAACATTTGGGCTGTTGCCCTGATTGCTTTTATCAGTCCACCATCAACTCCTACAATTTTTCCTGTACAAAATATGATACAGACACAAGTGGCTGGGAATAAACACAATATAGCATTTCTTTATGTATGAATATAAATATGCATATGCATATAGACAGACACACAAGTGTGTACTGCAAAAGAGCAGCCACAGTCCGGACTGGGGGCTGCAGGTGACCTGCCTGTTTAATCTATCTCTAAACTGGCCCCTGGGCTTTTGGGTAGGTGAGTCAGAAGTTGTGTGTTGTACCACTCTGCACTCTTTTGAGTTCAAATCTTGATGTGCCTTTACTAGTCCAAAATGGTTTGAGGAGCCCTTTTACACAGCTGACAGTCACCAGCTGAGTCAGTTGTCTGGATTGCTGTCATCTTCTTGGTTTGGTTCTGATATTTTTGTGGCTTTGTGTAGCTCCTACTGGAGTCCATAGGCTTTCTATTTTCAGTTAGCATTGGCTATTTACCCCTCTGGGACTGAAAATTCATTCATTTGCTATAGTTGGTACTCTGGCATTGCAGTCACATTGTTTCAAATTTTTGTCCATTGAGTACAGAGGCAGCCTAGGCAGCTGGTTTAAACCAGACTCCTAGTTTTAATATGTAGAAGTGAAATGAGATGACTCTTGGTGCGTATCATGGCCACACAGCACAGCAGGGTCACAAATGCCTGAGCTAACCCCAGGCAAACAAGTGACATATTCTGCAAAACTATTTAGCCTGGTCAGACCCAGCACTGATGTAGTTTCCAGTACCTGAGTTGGGGCTAAAGTACGGGATCCATTTTGCTGTGTAAGTAAACACATTATGTCACTCAGCATGAACCACTGAGGGGTTTTTTTACCTTTCTCTTTAGTTAAGAGACTCTTTTCTTCTCTAAACCAGAGCAACACCTTTGCCCTTAGATGAGTCACTTACCACTAGCAATGGGGACTGCTATGATCCTTGAAAAAGAAGAGAGTTCTTAGAATTATACTGGTGCTGCTTTTTATATAAAAAAGCTAATACAAGGAGATAAAGAAAGAGGCACACATTTCAGTGTCCCTTCCACTGAGGAAATCATAATCCTCCCTTCAATAAGCCAGTCTGAAATAACATTAGTGAAAAGGAAGTTGATACAAACTCTCTTAATATAGAAACATTTGAAAAGATTTGTAGGATGTTATTTGCTAGTACATTTGAAATATTCTATGCTGATGGAGATTATCCAGATGGCAGGAAGTTTTTGCTGCTGACTTACTGGGAGTAGTGTAAATTTGGTGCCATTTCTTTCTCTGCAGCAGCCTGAGGATTTTATCTGCTGTACCATGCAGATTGCAAACTCTTAAAAAAAAAAAAACAACTCATATTATGAGTTCATACAGTGTTTTCCATATTCATGTCCAAGCTTTCTTGCTCTTCTAGCATTATCATTAACTAAATATGCAGCAAAAAGTAGCCAGATTCTGAAATACAAATAGCAAATATCGTATAATCCTGGCAAAACTGATCAAAATTGTGAACATTATTCACAGACCTATGCTCATAAGTGGTTTTGCAGATGAACAAAATTATCTTGAGGTTGACATCAATTACATACCTCTCACCTTTTCATCTTCAGTTATTTACTCTTTAGGTGTCAGCCTAAATTATACATGAAAGATAATGAACCTCATATCTAAGGGATCTCTGGAAAGTATGATATATTTAGATCATCTTGAGCGGGACACCTTACTAGCTGGAGGAGTAAAATTTATTTCTTAAAGGTCAGCATAAGTAAAGAAGCTTAAGTTATTCAGTGTTTTGTAGGATACAACAGATGCATTGGGCCAAATTTGTATCTATATCTGTATGTGTACATCTGGTCTGTAATCAATATTAGCTACTGCTACTAGTAACAACAGTAATAGTAGTAGTAGAATCTTAGTCAATGAAATTTTACTGCTTTTTATCTGCACTCTCAGTCCTGAAATCCTAAATTGTGAAATGATGTCCAGTGTGGCCTTACATGCAATCCTATGTGAAGCTTCCATATCTGGTGTTTCAAATCCCATTTGGACTCATTAACACAGTAATAGTATGGCTAATTGGTTTTCAAACAGCTGTGACAGCACAGTGACTCTGAGGCCAAATAAGTTGCTTGCCAGGTAACTTCATATTTTACATCTGCAATTCAAATCCTGCCTGGCAGTTTTAAATCTGTGGCAGTGTCATACCTGAGAGCAGGTTCTGCTGTATTACGGTGTTAAATCACACAGGGTGGTTCCCTGGCACTGAGTCCAGTTATGCAAATCCATACTGTGATACACCAGAACAGACTTTGGATGTGATTTTGGATGTGATTTCTGGTCCATTTGAACTCCTGAATCAGAACATCATTGGAGGTGCTCTAGAACTTTAAGCTGATACTGTACTAGAGACTCTTTTTAAAATATAGTAGTAAAATGATCTAGTTCCTAATAGAAGCCTTCCAGCACCCAAAAGGGGGCCTACAAAAAAGCTGGAGAGGAACTTTTCACAAGGGCAGGTAGTAATAGGACAAGAGGTAATGGGTTTAAATTGAAAGAGGGAAGGTTTAGATTGGATATTAGGAAGAAATTCTTTACTCAGAGTGTGGCGAGGCACTGGAACAGGCTGCCCAGAGAAGCTGAGTGGATGCCCTCCCTCTGGAAGTGTTCAAGGCCAGGCTGGAAGGGGCTTGGAGCAATGTGGTCTAGTGAAAGGTGTCCTTGCCCATGGCAGGGGGGTTGGAACTGGATCATTTTTAAGGTCTCTTCCAACTCAACACATTCTATGATTACCATGCATCAGAATGTGTCTCGATACTGTATTTGCTCATGTAGACATAGCTGTGGATTACCAGATATAAACAAATGGAAGAGAAAAATAAAATTGTTTTTCATTAGCAGTGGCGTTTTGGGATTCATAGATTGTGTGAGCATGTCTGAAGAGACACTGCTATGAGTAAAACACCATGGAAATGAGAGAAGTTTAATGACAACAGCACACATTCCTCTGCCAGAAATACAAACAGCATGAAAACTTACAAAATAAAACTGAAATCTGTGATTTTGTCAGATAAACATGACATCAGCAGATAAAAATATATTTAAACTTTGCTTGGAGAATATTTTTTATTGTTATTTCTGGATAGATCCCAGGGCTCACCAACTGACTCAGATTCTAGTCAGTGAGTTTAGTGCTGACCATTAAAATTAAGATATTTCATTAGCGAATATGGTCCCTTTGTAAATTCCTCATTCAGATTTAAAGTATTCCCACCCTAAACATTTGCACCCATAAGAAGGGAAATTTATAACCTCATTAAAATGGCGTAGCTTCCACTGACATTCTGGAAGTCTGAGGCATTCAGAGATTCCACCAGCTAGCAGTATCCATATGGATGGTAACCCTATGGTTATAGATGCAAACGTGATGGTTACAGCCAGCCTGGAAGCCAGGCAGGTGGATGGATGGAGCTGGTCACCTGTGGGCTACACAGTGCAGGCAGTTTGAAAGAGCATGATTTACAAAATACATATGGCAATTCTCTGCAGTGCTTTGCAGAGCATAAAAAGCCTCAAAAAACCCTGTTTGGTTGTTCTGCATGGAAATAATGCACAGAACTCTGGCATACAGTGTTTTCAATGAATTTCATCTGTGGTTTCAAGAAAACAGATAACCTAACAGGCACAGAACTTTGCAAAGTCACACCAGCTTAATATATATTAACCTTGTACAGGGTATTTCAAAATTACCCGACTGACTTGCAAGAAAAATGACAAGTTTTTCAATGCTTCAGCGCTGACATTTGGACTCACCAAGGCTTTTACCACTTGATAATAACATAGTACTCTTAAAAGGCAAACATATTGAACTAGATCTGCACTGTTCTTGGCAGACTATGTTCTCTCTAGACACTGCAGTTCTTGAGTGCAGAGAACAATGTGTGGCAGGTACACACCTTCCTTTCCACCCTGTTGCTTACATGTTTGCCATTTTACATGTTGGTTGCAAAACACACTTCATCTCAGCAGGATGTTCTTTGTATTTTTTTCTGGATGAATACAAGCATAAAGATCAGAGAGTGCTTTTCTGCAGTATAGCCTCTTAAGTAACATCAGCAGATTGCAGCACAAACAGAGGCTCATGACACTGTGCTCCACAGGCCACTCAAGTGCCAATGGTTCTGTACTGGTTTTGTCCCGTCTCTACTGAAGATGGAATTATAAGGGAAACAAATCATGTTTCATGAAATTAGAGTTTCTGAAACTAATTACACTGTCCTCCTCTAAGACATTCTGAAAACTTTCAGTGGAGTACACAGGCAGCTGCAATAATAAGACTGGAGCATGTAAATGAATAACTACAGCTTGTTTCTAAACTGATAGGTCTGGTGAATCATAAAGGTTACTCTCAGAGACAAAAAGGTGGATTGGGATCAAAACAGCGGAAGCAGATAGCATGTATGCATTTATAACAAAAAAACCCAAACCAAATTAAACAAAACCCCACCACTTGCCTTTAGTTTTTAACACTGCTTGATATTTTTTCCTATGGTTTTCTTTCTCAACACTTCTTTCCTCAAAAGAGCATGTAGCTTTTTATTTCTGTGCTCTTGGTTTCTCACCCTGATGAAGCATTATGAAGTAATACATTTGCCAAGCTCTACGACACCTTGTGGTTTGCAGATTGCCTTGTGATCATAAAGATATGAAATTATTTTAATCAAAACAGAAATTGTCAGCAGTGTAGAGGTCCTCTCTCCAACCTCTTAGCCACTTGTGAGCTATCTACATTGTGTTGCTTCACACTAGCCCATTAAAAACTCCTTTTGTTATTCAGAAAAAATTATGACTTTATTTTGGTTTTGTGGTTTTCTCATAAACATTGGAAGGGAAAGTAAATATATTTTGTTTAAATAAGAACAGACAGCTTTCACATGTGATTAATATTAGCATTAAAGCAAAAGAGTTACTTTTACAGATTTCCTTTATGTTCATTAAAGAAAGCTTAATACAGAAGAGAATGCCAACCACAGGACAAGCAATCCAACGATAATATTTAAGGAAATAAAATTGGTATCTGTATACATCTGAAAGCATCCAATGTTTCCAAGAAAAAAAACTTTTCCATTTCTACCTTTTAAAACAATTTTTATGTTAAAATTTCCCAATTTTATTTTTAGAAACTGAAATTTGTTGGGTTTTTGAAAGAGATGCAGTGAAAGTAATTTCTTTCAGCTCTTCAAATCTGTATCCTTTGAAAATGTGCAAGACTTTGAAATTATCTCCACAAAGGCTGAATTCTTAAAGGTCGAGTCCCGCTGGCAGAGACTGTTAAGACGATGGGAACAGTGGAACCACTATTACCATGTAGGAATACTGGAATTGTGTACCAGTAAATGAGTCCGAAGGTGGGCATGCAAAACAAGCAGTTCTGGGAGAATCCTGTTTTGCTGATATAACTGCACTTGCAATAACAACTAGGGAATTCTCCCAGAACAGCTGTGTCAGTCAGCAAAGCTATTTTGGTATAAATCTGTACTGTGTACGTAGCTTGATATTTGGAGTGGAGTGGACCTTACAGTAGAAAATGCCAAAAGAAGTGGGAGAATGGAAAAATTTACTGTCACCATGTATGCAGACAGAAAAGTGTACCTGCATTCTCTGTGACTGCTTAGTAGGGGATGCTCAGAAAATCCAAAATGTATCATTTAAATAAAGGAGAATTTTGAAAACTTATATCTAACTGCTAGACATAGAAATAATGTAGGAATTATTGTTATATCATGAAGCTTTAAAAAGAGTAGGAGACCACTGAAGGTCAATGCTGCATAGACTGGGAGCTGTTGCCCTGGGATGGAGTCAAAGGTCATGACAAAGCTCATGACAAGTCAGGGACAAACTATTCAGCACAGTCTACTCTGATAGGACAAAGGGTAATGGTTTTGAACTGAAAGAGGGTAGGTTTAGATAATATATAAGGAAAAGGTTTTTCATAACAGGAATGGTAAAACTCTCGAACAGGTAGATGCCCCAACCCTGGAAACATTCAAGGTCAGGCTGGATGGGGCTCTGAGCAACCTGGTCTAGTGGGGGGTGTCCCTGCTCATCACAGGAGCATTGGAATAGATGACTTTTAGCTGTTCCTTCCAACCCAAACCATTCTATGATTCTCTGATCACAATAAAAAAAATACTAAGTCAAGAACAGTGAATTTTTACAAGATGAGAATTAGTAAAACCAGCCATTATTTTGTGAAGGACCTTGTAGATTTCTGGAATCTGCCCTTTCCAAGGGCTGGGCTGGAGTTGGCACAAGGCCATCTCCATAGGCAATAAGGACAGCCAGCACAGTCCTAACATTTAGCAAATTATAGGCAATAGCAGCTTCTTACTACATGTTAGAAGTTTTCATACATAAACCCTGTTTTACACTAACTGGACTGTGCTTTTAATGATCTTTTCAGTGTATTGTTTTAGCTTTACACAAAGGGAAAAAAAAGGTTTAATTCAGTAATAATAGCAGTCGTATATTCCAGTGATACTGAATCTGGACAAATTACTGGAAATTGCTTGAATAATAACTCAGTTGGAGAATAACATTTCCTCCAACCAATACTGGTATTTATTCTTCCTTTTATGTCTTCCTAGAATTAGATAAATGCTGGGTTTTCCAACTGGGTTCTTTTTTGGAGTGGGAGACAATTCAGTTAACTCTTTTTGAGGCCCTTCTCAAGTGTTTTTTCTCTGTTGACATGTTGGCTGTCTCTGATTAGTGAAGACTGAGGGCATGAGAGGAGGCAAAAACTCAGTGAAATAAAACACAGTGTGTATTACACCCCAGTGGGAGGTGTGGGGGACTCTCCCTCCTATTGTAAGAGGAAGCAATTTGCCCTTCTTGTAGTGACATATTGCACCAAGATTTCTTATAAGTAGGAAGTCATTAAGAGTTTGAATTATAATTGTAAAATGTTATGCCTAATAGTTGATAGGTGTGGTGCAAGTTAAAGATAATTAACCAGCATAAAAAACTCAGCAGCTGAATTATTTTTTCTGAAGAAAATCACCAACAAAATAAATCCCTTCTGTAGCCAACAAAAGACGTCTGTGGGCAATGCTTGACGGAAGAGGTGACAAAGAAAAGGGCAACAACTCCTTTCCAGTCCCATTCCCAGAATACCTTCCTTAATCACAGGTTGAGGGAGTGTGTTCAGAAATTTTAGATCACCTTTCCATAGCGACTGCCCTGGAGAATCCTCTCCAAAATGTGCACAAGGGTTCAAGAACTATTTTATGGCAATGCGTGCTTTTATCTTGTGTTCAGAAGCTGAAGCAACCCTTAGGAATTAATCCATAATTTTTGCAATAATAAAAAAATACTCTCCATAAATATTATTGCATTCTTCACTCCAAGGAATTCTGACTTCTGGGTTCAGTACACAGAAGTAGAAATGGGAAATGAAGAAATTTCATTTTTCCTTTTTTTTTCCCTTCCCTTGAAAAAAGGTATGGTTTCATGAGGGAATCATCAAATCATTATTTTTCCAAAGTGTCCCCATTTAAACTCTAATAATTTGTGTTTACTTGAAGCATGCTTGCTGAAATACACCCAGTTACAGCCAAAACATGGAAAAACATGGGGAATACATTAATTTCCATATTATTTTTTTAAATCACCACACATGGTATATATATATAAAAAGAGAAAGATACATTTATTAAATTCAGAATCCCATTATTGGCTGGCTGTATTTAGAGTAGGTTGACACCTAATACCCAGTGCCACAAATTCATCTTTTAGTAATTTTCAGGGAATACAACTAGTAAGCAATTGCTTCCACAGTTCTTTTGATGAGCCACCAAAATATATTATAATAAATTCAACCCTACAAATAGAATTTCCTCAGGACAGCACATACATTTATAGAAGATGTTCGACCTTGTTCTTTTTGACCTGGATTCCTACAACATAGTTTCTTTCAGCAAACTATGAAAATGTTAAAGAAATATCACACCTCAGAGTCACTTGCTTTGTCTTAATATTTAGTACTGAGATGGGAATTTGGATGCGGTTCCTTTAACAGGAATTTGATTCACTTCCACCTGGTGACAATGAGTATCAGTTGAAATTTAAACAATCCGCAAAACAACTCAGAGATATTGCCAATTTCGGGTAGTAAACTTGTTTTCTGCAGTTCAGGATGTGTCTAGATTGTCATCAATTAGACATTATAACGCAATCATTAGAAACTGAGGACAGCCTCCCCAAATATCATGAGAATTTATGGATTTCTCATCTCAGTTCTTGTGTTTGTTTTCATTCTCTCATTTAAATGCTTATCTTAAAGAAAATTAGGACGGAAGCGTATTGAGGAAGCTTGGATGGGATGGTGATCCAGTGTTTTGTCACAGATTTTTTGCATAGGTGCCTAGTATTCCAATGTCTGTTTGGGGTAATGTGTAACTGACTACAGATTGTTGAGGTTTTAAAGTGCTTTGCTTGGTAGAGGCTGATTTTATCAATGACAGTAACAGGTTTTTTATATACTATGCAATATTAGCAAAAACCATCAACTTGTTTTAATGGCTGTGGCTGCCAGGTCTGATTCTGTGCTGAGAGGCTGAGAGATGCTGGGGCTCTGGCACTGTGGGACAGCCAAATTCTCACTGAGGCTGCATTGTCCCCAATGAAGTGCCCCATTAGTGTCTTGTTTGGTCCACGGTGCCATCAGGACCCTGTGTCACAGGGACACTTCTAGTTTCTGCTGAGGTCAGAGCTTAGGGGGAGGTGGTGGGCGTGCTCATTCTCTTGTTTGGGAAGGAAAACAAGTGTAGATTGCTTTGAAGCCTCCTGGCTTCTAACAGGTATTATTTCTTCTACAAGAGTTACTTCTAAGGGGAGTACTTATACAAGAATATTTATAAATGTGAGTGAAAGTAGATGAAACAGATGTTCCAAATCAGTTGCTCTTCTTTGAATATGTATTCTACAGTTTATCTATGTTTTTGTAAATATCTCCAAGTCACCCAACTGTTGTTTTGCCTTTCTCTGCATTCTCAATGTCTTTTCAGTTTTAATCAGCTGTTTTCATGAAAGTAATCAGTAGTTCATCTAAAATGTAATGAACATTAACTCATTTTTATTATCCAACTTCTCAAAAGCAGTCATGAATTATTATTTAATGGACATTTACTTTTCTGCCATATCTTACACTCATAAAAATATTGAAGGAAGTTATTTTGTCTACTTTAGTGTTTATATATAGAAAATTCTATAGTCACCAAGTCTTTTAAAAATATTTCTAGCAATTATTTCAAAATATTTTATTGGGTTTTGCCAATTACATGATTTTGTATATTAGACATTTATTATTATTACTACCATTACACTTTAATTTAGAGTTGTTTGCCTTATAGTATTTTAGTAACATTTTTTTAGAGTAAAGTGTAAACAGGAGAAGTTCACTCTACCACTTGAATATACTTTAAAGGGATGTAATGCAAAGGGTGTTTTTAGGGGCAGAGGTACTACAGGCTGACCAGGTGTCCACCGCACACCTCAGCAGATCTCTGCCACCATGGAGTGCCCATGGGCCTGCCTGGGGCATACAAGAGAGGTGTCTGTCTGTCTGTCTTGGCAGCTCACCTTCTTGTCAATCTGTAAAACGTCACAGGTATGTCGGGAGGTGACAAGCTTGGGCATGTGGCCAGAGAAACATGATGAGCCACCAAACACACATTTTGGAGCATGACCTGAATGAGACATCTACAAGAAGTCAGAGTCTAGAGAAGCTGCCCTGGGCATCTTTTATAGCCAGTACAGAGGGAAAAAAGGATTTATGTTCTAAACTAAGTTCCTATAATGTTACATGAAACATGCTTTATTAGATTATAGTTGTCTAGAAATCAAATTATTGGGCAAATGGTAAAAATAGTTGTAAAAACTCACTGCTTTGCTCTAGATTGAGTGATGATGGTTCCATCTCTGAATGCTAAAGTTCCAACTTGTTTTCATTCCTCAGTAAAGTATGTCAGTGATAGTGTTGGCTGGTTTTAATGTCTTATTACTATCCTTTCCAAACATCAGTTCAATGAAATACACGTTAGGGGTGTGAAGTGTATTTCACTCCACACACTTTCTTCATGAAGAGTTTCAGTTCACTTCAAACCATCATTCTGTCTGCAAAGTTTATTAGATCAAACCCTAAATATTATTTACCATTACTTTGAGATAATTCTTTTTTTATTTGAAAGAAAAGTGAACACACCCCCCACCCTGCATTTACTATCATCCCTGTTTAAAAGGCCAGTAAAGAAAGAACAACCATGTGCAAGGTTTAATAACACTTTTGCACTGTTGTGAACTATAGAAGAAGAAGTTACTGATGCTGCAAGAGATTGCTACAGTAGTTAGTACCTCTTTTTAATCATGTCCAGCGCTTTGATTTCTTAGCATTTTAGGGGGAAGGCTGCCAATTGCTATACACTCAACTAATATAACATACTGGATAAAAAGAAAAAAGGTAACATTAAATAGTGTTGAGGAAGATATGGAAGTAAGATTGGATAAAATCCCCAAAATTATGTGTTGTAGCTATAAGGAAAATCCTATAAGGAGTGAATTCAGAAAACGTACACTCATGTTTGCTAAGGAGGCAGATGTGCTTTAGAGAAGTATAGCTTGCCTCAAAGTGGAGGAGAGATGAAGGATTTGCCTGTGGCTTGCAGGGCCAGTTCCTCAAGAGGTGCTGGGCCACTGACAGAAGCAGAAGCAATGGGCACAAGCTCACACACAGCAGGTTCACGCTGAACATCAGGAAACATTTTTTCACTGTGAGGGTGAGTGAGCATCGGGGAGCGAGGCTGCCCAGAGAGGCTGCGAGTCTCCATCCTTGGAGATACTGAAAGCCCTCTGGCCCCAGTCAGGGCAGCTGGCTCGAGTGACCCTGCCTCGTGACCCAGGGACCCCTTCCCACCTCAGCCTTTCTCCGGTCCAGTGGTTCATTCTCTTTCTTTACAGACCCCACCCGAGAGCAGACTCTCGCCCGCTGGCTGCAGGTGTGTGCTGCCGGCCAGGAGCGCTGCCCAGCGCCGCTCCCCGCCGGGGCCGCTGCTGCG
>VZTG01001350.1:2141796-2211941 GCA_013397845.1 Melanocharis versteri | reverse complement strand
GGGCGAGGGGCTGGATGGGGGGACGCGAGTGATGGAGAGTGGCTTGGGTTGGGAGAGAGATTGGTAGCACTGTGCTGGTAGCTGGAGAGCGAGGTGTGATTTAACATTTGATGTTTATCGTCACATTGGGAATGAAGTTACTAGCTTAACTTTAGTTATGTTGTGGGGAAAAATAAAGGATAGAGGGTCTTGCAGTTCTTTCCGTTTTCTGCTCATTCGTACGAAAAACAAACCACACTTCCTCGCAGGTGGTTTTCTGACAATCTGCGGGCTTGTTCAGGAATCCCTTGTCTGTCATTACAACACAATTCGCACAGAACACCAGAGCTGGGCAATTAAATACTGGCCCCGAGTACCCTTTCCTTAGGGGCAGCACTGTAGGTGGAAGGCTGTGTACAAATGGACCTTGCAGGTTTCACTCTTTGTTAGTCTCTACTCATGAAAGTCCAACCAGTAAAGAACGTGTGTAATTTTCGTATCTTTGTTGCAGGACCAGAACTTTAAGTAACAGGAGAAATGTAATGGATTTTCTATGTAGCCATGCCCTCCCAAAAGATTTGCAATTTGGAATGTGCAAATGTACATACACAGTTAAGCATGGCACCAAAGTATTCAGGATGGAACTTGTATTTCATGGGTTTGTTTTGAATATACTGGTTTCATAAAGAAAATATTCTGTTGTGTTTAAATATGTTTATGTATAGAATGAACTGATGGGTTTTCCCTTGTTTTATCAGAACTAATTCAAGATTTTTAATTTCATTAAGATTAATGGAGCAAATTTCACCTTCAATAGATTTGAGCACTATAAACCAGAGATACCAGTGTCCGGTGCTGCTATGCAAAACATGTATCAATGTGTGTGTACACCATTCATGATCTATTTAAAATATCTACCTGTTCATTTATCAGCTTCCGCATTTCAGGCTGAGAGTTCAGTGGCTAATGTGTGTCCCCAATCTTTGTGTGTTTTGATTTATCTTTTCATGTGCAACAGTCCCTGATGTTTTTTCTCCAAAGCATCTCTCATTTCTGACGTGAATGCCAAGGTGTGGTCCCTCACCTTTTCCCTGCTCTTACTCTGGGGCTGGCCAGGTTGCCCCTTTCAGGGAAAAAGAAGTGGCTGCCCCCCTGGGGCAGACTGTGCTGTCCTTCAGTACTCTCATCTGCTCTCTGCCTTGAATAATGAAGTGGACTGCAAAATATTGCCAGTAGACTGCAGGGTAGGCTTCAGATGGCATTCTTAATACTCTTGATGTGCTAATAAACACTATGGCTGAAAGCACACACTGAAAATATAATAAATTATCCTAAACATGTTTAGGTATTCTTTAAAGATTGTTTTTCTTTGTCATTCCAGGAGCGTTTTCAGTCCTGATTTTTAGCTACAATAATTGCATTAATCCTGTGTGAAATCAGAGTATTGATTTGTTTTGTTCTGCTTGGTTTTTTTACTTCTCTAGGAAGCATTTAACTTATTCCTTGGTGGAATCTGTGTTTGTTTAAAACTGTTCACTGGTTCAAAGAAATATAAAGTACATGGAAGTCAATAGAGAAATATCTATAAATTTAAGGGTAATTGTAATGATTTATTTTGTGCTGGCAAATTATTTAAACAGAAGTGGTAAGAGATGGTATACTGATTCACATGTTGTCACATATTGTATTGATTTATGTTATCTGATCCTATTTAGATATAGGCTACCCTTGAAAATGCATTTCATTAATTCTCATGAAAAAAATGGAAATGTAATTGCTCTGCAGTTTTTATGGATTTGAGTTTCTGCTACCTCAGTGTAGACATACCAGGTTACAGAGGGAACAGCAGGCATAACAGCTAAGATCATTTCTCAAGTGTTCTCACTGGGATTAGAAAGAAAAAATTGTGGTGTATTTTTTGGATGGCAAGTCACCTCTGCACTCAGATTGGAATTTGCTGTCTTATGAGTGTTTATGTAATTAGTGTCATATAATTAAAGTGGGTGTGGTACGTGCACTCCCATGTTCACATACATAATGCTCTTTTACAGTTTAAAATGAAAAAAGATAGATGTCAAACCCGCTTCATAAGTAACTGTCCTCAAGATGTGGTTATTTCTGCATGTGATGGATAGCTTAAAAAAAAGATAACCTGCTACAAGGGTGATTTTCTTCTTTCTTTTTTCTTTACATTTCACATTCAGTCATATTTTAATAGAAATAGAAAATCTGACCTGTTGAGGCGTGTTTGAGATACTCTCTTGAAGACTTCTATTATTAACTACTGAAGTGAATACACTGGTCCAGAAGTGTATTTTTCGGTATGGAAGAAAATGAGTACTTTCAAGTTCAGAAGTAATTTAGTAGCAAGTAACTCAATACAACATATTAATAATTTTTGAAGCTATTTTTGAACATGATGATTAAGAAGATCCCTTTACATGTCAACTGATTAAGGAAGGAGACCTCTTAAGCCCTGGCATCCAAGCTGTGATGTGCTGAGGAAGTCGGCTGTGGAAAGGCTGCTGTTTTCAGTTGGTAGCCATGAACTTGAATCATAGAATCATCAAGGTTGGAGGAGACCTTCAAGAACATCCAGTCCAGCTGTCCACCCAGCACTGTCACTGCAACCCCTAAACCACATCACCCAGGGCCAGATCCAGACACCTCTTGAACACCTTCAGGGATGGTGACTCCACCATCTCCCTGGGCAGCCTGTTCCAGTGCCTGACCACTCTAACAGCGAATTTTTGTTTCTGCTATCTAGCCTGAATCTCCCCTGTCTCGGCTTAAGGCCATTTCCTCTTGTCATCTCACTGCAGGCATGGCAGAAGAGACTGAGCCCCGCCTCAGTACAACCTGTCAAGTGCATGTAGAGAGTGGTGAGGTCCCCCCTGAGTCTCCTCCAGGCTAAACAAGCCCAGCTCACTCAGCCATTTCTCATAGACATGTTTTTTAGAGCCTTGTTGCCTTTCTCTGGAAACCCTCCAGCACCTAAGTGTCCTTGAAGTGGAGGACCCAAACTGAACACAGTGCTTGAAGTGTGGCCTCCCCAGTGCAGAGTACAGGGGAATTCGCCATGGCTAGGCCTGAACTTGCCATGGTTGGCCAGGTTTGCAGCACAGGGAACTGCTGTTTAAAATAGCATTTCTTACCTGCTGATCAGTTGAGGTGAATCCTTCAAGTTTATGCACATTCATTATTTAGGAGTTTATTATTCTTAGCCACATCTAGTAAAAGGTGTTAGAAAATAATTCTTTGCATCATCAATTTCTTTCTGGCATGTCTGTGTACACACAAGACTAACATGGTGCCAGAGCAAATTAATTTATGTCATCAAAGTACCAAGGATTTTAAAGAGGTGTCTTTTGCATTTTTTTTGTTAGATTTATTAAGGATAAAATATAAGGCCTGCATACTGAAGTGAGAATTGGTGTCAAATAACACTTGGAACAGCCTTAAATTGTATGGAAATAGTTGAAGAGGTATGGGGACAGAGTACAGATTGGTGTCTGTATGAATGCTCTTGTGCATTCCAAGCCTCATATTTTTTCTGAGATCTTGTCTTGGTTGAAATTAAAGGAATTTTGTGATTGTCAAAAGGTGAGAGATTTGCAATGTAAATGCATGCGATATCCTTTTAGATGTCTGTGTAGTCATAGTGCAAAATCTCATGCACATGATATATTTACAAGTAGTGCATGAGTGTACTAAACTTTCCCATGAACAACTGAGGAAATGAATTATGTACAAGAAGCTTACTGGAGAAGAAGTAGAGTTATCCAACATGCAGAGAAGAGAAGAGAAGAGAGGCTCAGATCGCATGATGTGATCACTAGAAAGCCTACGTCTGTTTTTGTGAGTGGGACTAGTAAGTTGGTGCTTCCTCAGATGACACTGTGTGTATTGTTTACTGTAATAAATTTTCACTATGGTTTCCTTTTTATACTCTATTTACATTCACTTTTGATTTGCATTTACACTGAGGTGTTGCTACAAACAGTTAAATAGCACGTTGCCAGGAGTGCAGCTGTGGAACTGCTGGTCATGGCGAGGTCTGTGTGCAGAACTATGCCCACCAAAAGGGAGTATATTTCAATTTAATATCTTCTTTTGCCAAAGTTTTTGGGTGGTAGTGAAGCTATGAGATTGAAGGGGAAAGCCAAATGCTTTGCAGGTGCTGAAGACAATTCAAGAGATAATTTATGATAATTTAAGACATAAATTAATTCAGAAAGAACTGGAAAGCATCTTGGTCTCCCAGTATGTTAGAAAAACAAAAGGCAATTAAAAAAAATAAGCCACAGAATGTTCTTCAGTCCAAGACAATCATGCCAAAAATAGCAAAAATTAGTTGCATTAGCTGAGGAGAAGTTACACTACGGTTTTGCATATTGATGTCTATTGAAAGAAGTATCTGAGTGTTGCTGCAGGAGTTCAGCAGGAATAGAAGCACATTATACTCTGCTGTCACCTGGCTGATAACTAGCTGGGAAACTTGCTGGAGGGCTTGTTCGATCTCACATGGATGTCAGCGGGAGTGCTGCCTCTGAGTGAAGGCTCAGGACTTATTTAAAGGTACGCTGGAGCTGCTCAGTTGAGCACTGGTGATGGCTTCAGTGGCGTTTCTCGCTGATTAATCACTGCACATTGGTAGAGCTGGAATAAAACTCAGCAGTTCCTGGATTCTGTTCCTGTGGTTAGACCGCCAGATCACAGTGTTCCTCTGGAGGTCCCAGTAGACAATAACAAGCAGACAATAATTTGACCAGAAATAGAAAATGGGGGAAGTAGTAACAATAAATTCATTAGCGCAGTAATTACTAAAGTGGAGAGAATTCTGCACATGAAATAGTTATCCTTTAAAATTACCATCTTAAAAAGAATAGAGTAATACAGGAGTATCAGGCTATGAAGAAAATGAGAATAACTACATCATCTTGGGGGAATTGGCCTACATTTTGGCCTTGGTGGTAAAGATGACCTTGTTTATGTGGAATGTTCATAGGCAGAGCCAAGAAAGGGTATGAAAGAAGGGTATAATGCCCTGTGACAGGTTATCCGCTGTAAGAGATGGAACTTTAAAGATCTTGGCTTGATTGATGCTAACACACCAGAGATCGTCTGCTGCACATTGCATGCAATGGGGAGGTCACTCATCTTGGAGGATAAAAATCACTCTGAATATGCAATAATAATTGTTCCGTAAGAATCTATGTGACATTTAAGTTTATAGTTGATGGTTTTTTCTATTTGCTGTTAGGGCACAGTTCAGGGGCTGACTTGGGTCAACCTTTTCATCATGGTGGTGGGTCTGTCCCATTTCTGCAGCTTCATGGGCTGAGTTCCAGAGTGGAGGCAGTATAGCAGGCGTTTCGAGCAAGTCACGAGTGTTTTTACCAGTTATACTCAGGTACTATACTAATGAAGTAGCAATCAATGCCAAGATTGATAAGACCTCTGAAAAAGTAAGCATAGAAAAAAACTATACTGTTGCTGGCAAAGTAAAGAGCATGACAAAAAAAAATCACGTGTATTCTGGAAAACTAAGGGACAAGTAGAAGAAACTGCAGAAGGATTGACATTCAAAGTACAACATACTTCAACCTGAGTTAGAAATGCCCAGTAGATTTTTAAAGCTGTATTTCTCTTATGATTGTGTTTCTCTTCTGAGTTCCTGGTTACACTGCAGCGTATACCTGAATAGCTGACAGATAATTTGGGTATGGCTGTAGCAGCAGCAGTGAAGCTACAGTGTATGATAGGTTACATCTCTGGCGGTACCTACATAAACATGTAAAAATCTGTTTCATACCTACGTGCTGTAACTGTCATTTTTCAATGTCAAGGTCAAGAGTGTAATCAGAGCAGCAACACACTGTGTTGTCATTGTTTCAATTTGTAGAGGTAAATGTTTAACAGCAGTAGTTTGAAAATGGGTCATTACAGTGTGAAATTTGATCCATTTTTTGTGAACTGTGGTTATTTAAATAATGATATTTGCATAGGATCATTACTCATCTTAGACAAAGCGAAGGAGGAAGAGCTGTTTCTAATTTGTGTAATCTCAGTAGCCATCCAACTTCTTGGCACCATCTGCCTCATTAAGCCTTAATAGAGGGTGTTGAATTGTTTCAACACACTTGCTACATCATTCAAAAGTGCTGCCCAGATCTGTCTGATAGTATATGCAGTGACCCTTGCTATAATAAAAATAATCAAGGTTGGGGTAAAGAATAGTGTTACTGCCATTTAGAAAGTATCTCTCACTTCATAGAATGCAAAAAAAAAAAAAAAAAGCAATTCTAAGCTCAATATATGTACTCTTTGCTGTTTAAGCATTTTTAATCTGCTCTTGGCACTGCTTGAAATAATGGTTATTAATAAATACCTATGAATGGTGTACATCCAAAAAATGGAATGTTCCTGTAAACATAAAAACATTATCACTTTAAACTGCAGAGATGGTTTCTATTTACTTAAGATGATCATCCTTTGTCATCAGCAAAATCAGAGACTGGATGTGAAGAGTTCTTGTGATGAAGATGTACACCTATCGAGTTATTCTTTTTATATATGATATACACAATTAGAATGCAATTCCACAAAATTGCTTGCTCTATTTTTCAGGGTTTTAATTGCTTGGGGATGAGACTGATTTCCCACTGCTTTGCACTTTTTGTAGTTATATAGATTGTTGTACAGGATGTACAAAGTGGATATAAAATGCTACCATTCTGTTTTGACACATGCGCAAATTATTATAGACCTATTACATTTGAATGATAAGAACATTTATCTGTGTGGAGATTGTAACTGGTCCAAATGAGGGCTCCTGAAGAGCTGTTCATTCGGGTCACTTGTCACATGGGACATACAGCTGTGGGCTACAAAGCCATGTGATTGTTTGTTGTCATATCTCTGTGTTCAGGTTTACAGCAGGTAAATGGCTTTTGGCGGGTAAATCCTCTGACCACACCTAGAAAACTGATGGCCTTATCAGTAACAGAAACAGAGATTTCTGCAGTGGTGCTGGAAAGGCCTGAGTGGCTGTGTGTAGTTGTATTCCTGATCTACATGTCACTGTCAAGATCTGTAATCGGCATCTGTAAAACTAAGGATCCAACCAGACCGGCATAGCCTGTTTGTTGTTTTATAGTCAGAGCCAGGTAACAAAAAGAGAAGTGGAAATTACATCAGTACTAACCCTTCTCTTCCTTACAGCTGTAGTTAATTAGTTTTGATTCCCTGGGACAGCTGTCCCTTATCGTGGGTAAATTCTTTGTCAGGAGAATGGCCAAGCATCAAACCTCTGTGCTGTGATTCTGTATATACTTATTTGGGGTTACCAGGAGAGTTACTTAGCACAGATACTGAAAGCAAGCCTTAGGGTCTCCAAGATGGTTATGTGTCCTTTTTATATGTAGCATATGATTCTGAATAATAATGCCGAGGATACTGAGGTTTTAGGAATGTTAAGTACTTTTTGTGTATGTAGGAAAACAGCTCTTTGTTTACGCTTCAGTCCTGTAAAAATATTCAAAACCCTTTTTGGGAGCATAAGACCATAAGTTGAAGATCTTAAAGTGATGGATGCCACACGCAGACAAAAACAGTTTCTCTTTTCTGATGCTCTTAACAATTTGCTGAAGGATCAGTTAAGACTGGAGAATGCACATCAGAACAGTAGTGAGATGAAAGTGGCAGAATACAGCTTTAGACACATTATGATGTGAGAGAGAATAAGGAGCAGGTGCTTGCCTTAAACCACAGCATTGCTTGGAAGCCACGTGTTGTAAACTGGCTTCACATCACATGGCCACAACAAGGCATGGGGTTGACTGAACATACGACCAGCCTTTCCATGACGGGGACGTGGAATGCAGACAAAGGATGCTGCAGTCTGGCCAGGAACAAATGAGATTCGTGATGGCTGCCTCTTGGGTCCTGTAGGAAATTCATCAAGAATGGGATGCCAAATCTTCTATACCAGCCTTTGACCAGAAGGGCAAGCAACAGTTTTGCAGTTGATTACTGTTGATTATTTAATTCAGCTCTCTGTTTTACTTTTTCTTAGGTGCTATCTTAATTAACCATGCTTCCATTATGGCCAGAGGAAAGAAAGAGGAGGAAACACAAAGAACAGGACAAGAGTGAAAAAGTGTTTCTTGACCGAAAATGAAGAATTAGTGAGGCCTCCCAAGAAATTTAAAAATGTATGGGGCACACTGAGGTTGTCAGCCCAGACTCTCTCACACTTTCCAAACCTGGCTGCTCCCATTCTGAAGAGCTTTCATGCTGAAGGCAGCTCTGCTTTGGGCCTGTCAGGGTAGGCCATGCCTGTCCCAGTCAAAATTTATCAGTACTTTACAGTCAGATACTCATGAAGAAGGAACTAGAATGCAGATCTTCCCTTCTTCCTTACAAGTAAGAGAAAGTCCCTGGTACAGTTTCCCCCTGGCTCTGCAGTGCTCTTTGGGTTTCAGAAATGCTGACAGCACACTCTGTGAAAATATCCATCAGAAGGACCGTAACACAAAACTGCATAAGCTGATTTTTAGCACTGGCGTATAAGAATCAGTGAAATGAGCTCAAACTCAAGTGGCAATGGAATCTTGGTTTCCCAAATCCTGCTTTAATTAATGCATCCTAAACCGTGTCTTCTGGTTGGGGCCTGTGGGTAACACAAAGAAAGAAACAACTTGGCTGTGCTTCAGCAAGAGCTAAGTGCCTTGTTCAGTGTGGACAAAACCTGAGCTGCTCCAGAAACAGAGCTGTGTGGCTGCAAGGGAATTTGAGACCTACCCTGTCCCCCTTTTCTTCCGTAGGTTCAAATTTTCCTAGACTGTCTTTTATCAAGCCAGTTGTTAACATATCCAGAGCAGGTAACTAGGTATGTAAAGAATTTTAGTCTTAAAAAATGGGCACTTAAAGGCAGCTTATTCTCATTGTGGACCTAACTCCTGAGTTCAGATGACAGTGCTGAAGGAGTTTTTATGCAGCCTTTCTGGTGAGGTGGGGAGAGCAGAGAAGAGCCATCTCAAGAAGCACTTAAGTGTGTTTCTGAAGCCACAGCTGCTCTGTGCTCCGTGCAAGTCCTACCAAGAGATCACATAGCAGCTGGGGACTGGCACAGCCAGGCTGCCTGTGCCAGTGCCATGTCCTCTCCTGGCTCTGTGCTTGCTGGAGAGCAGTTGTAGGAAGCTCCTGCCGAGAGCAAGCTGAGAGCTCTCGCTCTCACCACCAGCGGCGGATTTCATCTGGCTAGATCCCAGATGATGGAAGGTAATCTGTTGCATTCACTGCAGTTTTTGACTTGTCGTCATCTTCTACTGAAGATTGTATCGGTAGTTTTGCAGCCCTAATTTGTAAGTGATTTGCACTCAAAGTTGTGGGAACAAACAATTCCGTGCGTAACTTAGAAAATGTGGCCTGCAGAGTCTATTTGCAGTAACCATATTAGTTAAATTACCAGTGTGATTAACTGTAAGAATGAATGTGCTTTCATAAATACCAAAGCAATTATTTCTGGTAATTTATTCCACTCCTTACAATATGGCTGCAAGAATCTGAACTAGTGTTTTTCAGATAATATATTCCATATTTTGTGGTGGGGACTTGAGAGAAATTTCTTTTTGCTAGGGCAATTAGCTTATACTAATTTGGAGAACATTTTCAATGTTCTTTATTAGAGTTTAGGAAATTTTGAGTAAAATTATTTCGATTGTAGGTACTCAGCAGCATAACAATGAAGTACACTTCTAAGATCTCATTTCCGTATCTTTTCATTTGGTAAGATTAAAACAGCATGCATAACGTGAGTGTATAAGTATATAAACTTTAGGATTATAAAACCAACCCCCACTTTTACAGTGACACCAGTTAGATATTTATTTCTGAGTTAGTGGTGCATTCCCAAATTACTAATCTAGCTAGAGGTTAGTATTGCCTTAGTTGGGTTCATTCAACTGTATGCTTGTCTTGACAAATATTTTTTTCAGAAATTATCTGTCTTAAAAAGAACAACTTTAAATCATATTGTTGGTTTGTTCCTTTTGGTCTGGGTCCAGTATGGAATGCAGCCACATGAGTAGTTGAATTAACACAAGAAAGGAGGTTTCAATTTCCAGGCAGGAATGAGGGAAAACAGTTTGGCTTTAGTAGGGTGGTATGATCTTCAACTAGATGCTCTACCAGCTACAGCTTGGAAGTATGGCACCAAAGGCTATTTCTTTGAGTTGCTACTTTGCGTTTTCATTGCTGCTTGAAACCTTTTAAATTTTTTAATGCTGAATTTATAAAACATGAATTATGGATGACACAAATGCTATCTTTGCTTTTAAATTGTTTGAGGAATTGTAGGATTATTTTTGATTTACTAACATTTTTCTAGGGACAAATATATTGCTAGTATTGGGGGCAGTCAAGTGGGGATATTTCTCATGTATTATTATGTATTAGTTTAGACGAGTTTCATCTGGAAGAATATTCACGTCAAAAGCAGTGGCTCAGGAGTCACGCCACCCAGATCTGGGTCTTCTGTTAATTCTACTCCTAGTTGCCATTTTGCTGTTAAAATCTTCAATTCTTACTTCAGGGAGCATCAACATCATGATTAGGAGCTTTATTGATGAAAGGTCAGATCTTTCTCTTTGGAGACCATCAGAGAGCACTGCCTGTTTCTATTGAAAACCAGGAAATAGTTATCCACATAAGCTCCTTACAGCCCTCCTTAAATTCTGTGTTAAGGTCAAAATAATTACTGTTTACCACTTGCACTTATACAGAAGTTGGATGTACTACACATGCCTAACTTTCATGCTGTATCAAAGTTGTATCTTTGTGTGCCTGTTGTCATGTGAACCAGACCACTTATTTTAGTTAAAATGAATGTGGGAAAGTAAAATTGCTTAAAATTAAGGTTTAGAGGGATGCTATGAACAGCTACACATGTGCCTCTATGAAGACTTGAATGGCAGTTGCACAAGTTCTGCCTTGATTTCTCAGTAAATTGATGTGCAGTGGATGTGTTCATTTTTTTATTCTGTTCTTCTACAATGAAGACATACAGACTTATAATTCTAGTTCAGAAAAAAAATCTGCCTTAGAAATTAATAAAAGTTACTATATACTCCTTCACATATTACATAAATGAACATGTATTTCTCCCAAACTCCCAAATCTTTGAAGGATGTCTGAAGATATTGGAGAGTCATGCAAGATGGAGATTTTCTTTTAAATTTGCATTAGAGACTTCATGTTTAGAGTAATGAATTGAGAATGACCATCATTCAACGGGGCTGAATGAAAATGCATGTTTACTCATCAAAAGCATTCTTAGAACAGAAGAGTAATATCCTGTGGGGCTTCAGGAGTTGTGTGCCTTTCACATGTAACTATGATGCAGTGTACCTTTTCTACAAAACTATAGCACAATATTTTTCTGGAAGTTTTGTGGGAATATTTCTTTGAATTGAGAGCTTGTATTTTAGAACAGCTCTGGACCACTGTTGGAAGTCAGCTGCCAGCTTTCACTGGTTGAATATAAATAATAAACCAGCAGGCACTTGGAATGAGGAACCCAAAAGAAATGAAATTGTTGATTTCTGACCTTCAGTTTTCATATGTTGTAGTAGCATGGTATCTTTTTTATTTGCATTTATTACATCAGATATTGATGGGCATTTTTAGAAGTAATTTTGATGCAGTAAAATTTATTTTTTCATTCTACTGGCTGCTGAATTCATTTGGGTAGCTGAAGTTCTAGAGGAAAATTATTACTTCTGTTATTATTACTATTTGTATGTCCTGATTAAAAGTGATCGTCTTAAGGAATACGAAGAAGGCTTGTAATAAGAAACATTATTTGAACCACTCGTGGTACTGCTGTAGAAATGTCTCACTGCTGCTAAATATTGCAGGGTTATTAATCTTTCTTGACAAGGAGCCAGTGGTTTTCAAGGTATTTTTGGTGTCTAGTTCCCACTTCACTAAATTTCCCATGTTCTTTATCTGACCAATATTCCTCCTGACTGAGGGGCCTGGGAGACTTCAACCCACGCTGCAGTCTGTAGGACAGTGACACCGAGTGCAGACATTGAAACTGACGTCTCTCTCCCATTGTCTGTCCGAGGGTGCAGATCCTCTTACTCTAAGCCAGTCCCTGTGCTCACACACTCCCCTGGGGTGTGATAGTCCTCATCCCAGGACGATCTCCTCCTTTTGCTCATTTCCTTTTTCAAATCTCTAGAGCTTCACCAACCTCACAGGTCCATAAGTTCTGACCTCTGGTACATGACGAGGCAGAGAAGGTGTAAAGGGTAGCAGATGCTAAGAACAACTGCAGAAGAAGTTGGGTCCATCAATATCCTAGGGTATTGGATATTACTCTACCCTCATTGTATCAGTATTTAAGAATTCTGTATTATTTGTTGTAGCGTATTTTAAGTTCTTGCTCTTTTAGAATATTGGTATATCGCACATCATGGTGCTGCACTCAGAGGTGTATAGAACAGATTAAAAGAAATCAGTATGCGGAATTCCTTGCCCCATTGCAGGGAACAGCGTTTAAAATCAGAAATGACATGGAATGGCTGTCTTATTAATGAAAGAAAAACCAAGGCGTCATTCCTGCTCATGTCTTCCAGCTGAGGCCTTGATCAATATTCCTACACTAAAATGCTACTATATTGTTTGAGTATTTTTTCCCTTGTCTGATACCCAGACATCTGTCACACTGCTGTTTTTACAAGTAAAATTAAACTATGCAAATAGATAGAAAAATTGTTATTCTTGGAGATGATAATAAAGTTTCATATTGTGCATAAAAATCAATACTGTGTATTTTAAATTTAAATTTAAAGCAGCTAGTGAATAGAGAAGAAAGCATGGGACAGGTTTGTGATTTGTGGTTTACTATCGTCACTAATGGATATCTGTAACTTGATTTAGCAGATAATGACCAAATGTTTTTAAAACAATAATTCATCTAAATTAGAACATTTCTCTGCAGGTTTTGACATCATGGTAACATTTTAATTGTATTCCTAAGAGGGATTTATTCATCCAGGGAAAATATATTTTAAACACACTAGACTATGATTTGTTTAAATCTGGTTACCTCTGTGGGCAGACTTGTGGTGTCTGACCTTGGAAAGCAGGCAGTGAGAGCTAAGATCCTGTAAAAGAGATTTATGATGCTGTTTGCCTGTTACTCAAAAACTGATAATTTTTAAATGGAAGTTTTGTTACAGGTCAATAATTAGTGGCTCTGAGTGTTTGTACCACGTGGAGCAGGCATGTGCGTGGTTGCCCAGCTGCGACAGCACAGTGCCATGGGGGCTTCTCTTTTGTCTCCACAGAAGCAGGAGGCAAGAAGCTGCGGAGCACAGTCCAGAGGAGCACAGAGACAGGGCTGGCCGTGGAGATGAGGAACTGGATGACTCGTCAGGCGAGCCGGGAGTCGACAGATGGGAGCATGAACAGCTACAGCTCTGAGGGAAAGTAAGCAGCATTTACAGCTGTGGTCTCATGACATTTCTCCATGAAACTGGTCATTAGAGAGAAGCACAGTGAGCGCTGTAGGTCCTGTTCAGTCAGAATTCCCTTCACAAGCCAGTGTCGTTGATGGACCAAGCCTAAGTCTTCCCTTGTGATGAAAAGAGTGTCCCACTGTTGATGCAGGAAGGAGGAGGATCATTTCTGCTGTGCCATGAGAAGGGCACATGGTGGGTCAGATCATCATCATGAGGTGTGTCAGGAGGGGTGCAGGTGCAGTACACCAGTTAAATCATAGTTATGGACAAGTTCTCTTCCAAAAACTCCTGGCATATGTCAGTGCTTTGCAGAGCAAAGCATTTCCAGAGCATTTCCAGGTGTCGTTCACTGGGCTCAAGAGTTTTTCGGATTCTGCTGCTTTAATCCTGAAGAAATTATCTGGGCTGAAGTACGAGTCTGTCGTGTATCATGGTTTTCATAAAAGCCCAAGTTAAGGACTTCTGTGTGATATGTCTGAGGGATTGCCCAGAAAAATCTTATTGTAGGTTGATTTATTAGTGGTGTTCACAGCACTGGACGATACATCTGTGCTGCTCAGTATATCTTATGTGTCCAAGTTGATGCACTATATGCATTTGAGATGGCCATTTCTTAACGATTGGTCATTACAAATTTCATTAGTTCTTGTTGCTCTGTAATGGATCACAGATAATTTATGGCAAGCATTTTAAGTTACTTTGGTCATTTGCCACAAGGGATTTTAATTCTGTTATTGAATAGATGTCATTCTCAAAGACATTTTTAACAAAATATTTAGAATGAATGGGGATTTTAAAAATAGCAACTAGTATTTGGTCTAATGTCATCATTTCACTGTGTACATTTGATATTTAGCCATTGAATTCACAGTAACAGAGAAGTGTGAGCGATTTAACCTTCATGTAACTAAGTCAGTGGTAAGGGTGTGTGTTAGTATCTTAATGAACTGGTCTCATATGAATACTTAGATAATTAACAGTGGTCTTTAATATACTGGAAAAGGAGAACATGATGGAAGAATACTAATGAGGAAATTATTGAGGATTAGTGTTTTCTTTACCTGTTTGTTTATATGCTGGAGGCTAAATTGCTGCTTGTTGAACACTGTGGGATTTCGAAAATTACAGTAATTGTTTTGTAAGTTCCTTACAGTACTACCAAACCCACAAACATTAAGTGCAAAACATCTAGAAAACAAAAAACAAACCCAAGCCAAAATAAAAGACTAAACAAACAAATAAAAAACACAAACAAACAAAGAAAGGACAAATTTAAGTGTCTTTTTTGTTGGTTTCTTTTTCAATATTATTTCTAGTTTGATCTTCCCTGGTGTGAGGTTGGCTGCAGACAGCCAGTTCAGTGATTTTCTGGATGGACTTGGTCCTGCCCAGCTTGTAGGACGACAGACTTTGGCAACGCCATCAATGGGTAAGTGCTTATGTCCTCTAGATATATATTCTATTTGGTCAGGTAATTAGAACATAGAATTTATCTAGATTCTCTTTAAGTATGGATTTTTCTTGTGGTTTTGAACAAATCAGTTAAGACCAGAACACTAACCTCAGCCAAAGTTGAATGTAATTGTGGATGCTTATGAAGACATACGAAAGTAGAAAGTTGCTTTGAAAAATTCAGCCTTTTACCTCTTCTTCAGTTTTCCATCTTTAAAATGGGGCTAATGAGACCAAACTTTTCTCTGAATCACTTGGATAATATTGTATAAAAATTGGTAATTTAGGTGCAAAATATT
Organism: Melanocharis versteri; assembly: GCA_013397845.1. Classification (NCBI taxonomy): domain Eukaryota; kingdom Metazoa; phylum Chordata; class Aves; order Passeriformes; family Melanocharitidae; genus Melanocharis; species Melanocharis versteri. Next base: position 2,196,676 of record VZTG01001350.1, on the reverse strand, counting down.
TGTTATTATTGTGTTTACAGGCTTTTATGTTTACAAGTTATCTTTTCATAACTTAAACTAGAGGCACGGTGAAGAGATTTCAAGCAGTTTTACAGAGCTGCTTTGTGTTAATCCCCTTGCTGCCTTTTTTTTTAATATGAAACTCTTAAGAAAGAGAAATTAATTTGAAGTAATAGAGGCATTGAAAATGGGAGACAAGGCATTATTGCAGAGGTTTTAAATTGTTTACTAACATAAACAGCAGTGAAGAGGGTAAGTATTAAATTAGCTAGTAGTGTTAAAATCCAAATCATACTTATTGATGGAAAACAGATGATACAAGTCACCACATATTCATCCTGGAAATTCTCTCAACATTTAATACATGAAAATTAGTTCTGAATTACAATGCTGGGATTTCTTTTCATTATCCAGGAGATATTCAGGTGGGAATGATGGACAAGAAAGGACAACTGGAAGTAGAAATAATCCGAGCCCGTGGCCTTGTTGTAAAACCAGGTTCAAAGACACTGCCAGGTAAGGAAGAAAAACCTTAGTAACAATCTTAGCACAGGGCCAGGGGTTGGACTTGATGATCCTAATGGGTCCCTTCCAACTCAGTGTATTCTATGATTCTAAGAACAGCATTCTACCAAAAAAAATCTGTGGCTTTTCTGTTCAGCTTTGTCGTCTCTTAACAAATTCACATCTCAGTAGGTTATGATGTTGTACACTGGGATGCATAAGATATTGAGATGATCCACCAAAAATCAGCCCTACTTCAGGAGGAAATCAAAAATCAGGCTGTCAGAAGACACAAAAGTATTTTTGGTAATAGCAAAGGCATCCTTAATTACGGGGTAGAAAGAAAGGTATATACTGAAGATTTTATATAGGAATCTTAGCAATGAAGAGGGAATCGAGATATGGAATAGGTACCTACTCAAGAAGTAGACCAATATTTGATACTTACTCTTTATTTTATAATCTGATGTCCTATAACACTATGTGAAAAGGACAATATAATGATATTTTTAGCAAGCTCCTCTTCCAAAATAGAAATTGTGTCAGAGTCTTATCTTCACTGATTTTCACCTTGTAGATAATTTTAAATTACTAACAATTTGGAGCATTGATCCAAATCTCACCAAAGTCATTGCAAGTCGTGCATTTACTTAATAGGCCTATTTTGCATATTGTACAGTATAGGGATGCTATATATAGGAATACCTGATTTTTTCAGGTCAAAATCTGAATTGTTTCATGGTAAAAGAGACATTCAAAAAGAAGTCAAGAAAAAAATACACCCAAGGAGAAGAGTAAAGAAAATGCATGGATGCTTTGTTTTTTTGTTGATATTGCTTGTGGGGATTTGTTCTTATAAGTTATATATCCTTTAAAAGCAGATTTCTATATGGAGATAGAAAGTGTGTATGTTACACAAAAAAATCTGGACTTCTTCTTTACCTACTGTTCTTTATTTTTGTTCTTCTAAGCACCATATGTAAAGGTGTATCTATTAGAAAATGGAGTCTGCATAGCCAAAAAGAAAACAAAGGTAGCAAGAAAAACGCTGGAACCGCTTTATCAGCAACTTCTATCATTTGAAGAAAATCCCCAAGGGAAAGTTTTACAGGTAATTTACATTAATATTCCTCTGAACCTGAAAATGTCACCAGTATAGTTTTCACTGAATGAGTTTCAAACTTCTTTCAGGCTTCATTTGGCAATAAATTCTCATATTTTATGTAGTTGCTGAACAGATAAATACAACAGCAATAGCTATTTATGCAAGTAGAAACAGTATGCAAGTAGAACTGAGCAGAAGTCAATTATAGATTATTTTGCTTTTGCTATATGTGTGGGCTTCTCTTACTGGGTTTTCTCTGGTATCATGGATAACTGCTGTTTGTGCCCAGATCGTTTCTGTCACTGCATCATGATTAGCATACACAGAGCTAAACTATGTCAGCAGTCAGATATTTCATTCCTTACTGTAATTAAATAAGCAGAGATTTTTGACAAATCAGATTAAAGCTTTTGCCATTTTTGCTGAATTTTTTTCTATTTTCTTGTGTTTCTTTTCCTAACAGATAATTGTTTGGGGAGACTATGGACGTATGGATCACAAATCCTTTATGGGAGTGGCACAGATACTTTTAGATGAACTGGACCTGTCCAACATGGTGATTGGGTGGTTCAAACTTTTCCCTCCTTCTTCCCTAGTAGACCCAACCTTAGCTCCTCTCACTAGAAGAGCTTCCCAATCATCTCTTGAAAGTTCAACAGGACCTTCGTATGCTCGCTCATAGCAGCTGTGAAACTGTTGTCATAGCAACCAGCGTTACAAAAAATAAAATTACAGGTCGCAAACCCTGGTAACACTGCATGCTTAATGTTGTGTCTTCTGAGCCTGTTTCTAGGGCTGCAACGCGATCCTGTGTTCTCAAGGAAGTTGCACACATTGTGCCCTATGGAAGGCCCTCAGGTGATGGACTGAAATGATGAAGAACTGATAGGTTTGGAGTTCAGGGACTCAGTTTTGGTCCAATCTGAAGCCATGGACTAAACTAAAAACATCAATCTGTTTCATGCAACAAAAGTCCTTTTCAATGGCATATCTGTTTTGTTGCTTCTGTTTCTTTATTTATCTGCCCTCCCCTCCTAAAGTTTGGTTATGCCACAGAAATGGAGTTACCCTCCCATGAAGCCACGTTACAAGTCATTGGATTAGCAGACAGTGGAAGAAAAGAAAAACGTGAGGATGCTGGAAAAGTCAACTGACACTTTCAGCAGTTGCTTGAGATCTGAAAACTTCATATTGAAAAGGTTCAAGACTTAAAGTGGCGGGCTTCATACCTCCAGCTATTCACGGAGTGAAACCCCAGACATGATGGACTCTCTGAAAAATAAAGTTCTGTGGATATACTGTACTGTATGAAATTATGAAACTTTTTTGCATGGACACAGATTTAGCTGAACACTTAAATTATTTTCTTGGGGCTGCAACTTGCAAAAAAAAAAAAAGAATAAATCAGCCATTTTCAACAGTTTATATTATTTTTAAAAATAAATTTCACTAGTGCATGGTTTTAAAGGGAAGAGAATGCAACAGGGTGATACAAAGACACACCACGTTTATCATTCTTTAAACCAGTCATGGTCTGTGTTTTTGCAGACTTATATTAAAAATAAAAAATAATTTCTAGCAAATATTTAAAATTCTGTTTATGTGACAAGAAATAAGTGTAATATATTAAATTTATTTAAATGTAAAAGGTACAAGCCTTGTAAAGTTCAACATAATGTGCAAATTGTACACTTCTTTTACCTCCTTCTTTCTCTATCTCTCCTCCCAGTCTCCCTTCCTCCTTTTGCTCTTTTCCCCCTCTACCTCCCAGGATGATCAGCATATTCTAAAATGGCTACCTTTTGACTTATTACTCTCTTATGCCCCATATTTGGTTCAGGGTTGCAGATTGTTCTGCATTTCTGAATTATTTGAGAAAAATATTGTTTAAGAGCTTACTTTTTTTCAAGCATGTTGAAAAGGATTTTGCAACATGGCTTGGGAGTACATTAATGTAATTCAGCATGTATTTGATAAAGAAGATATTTGAACTTTTGCAATTTATTGTACAGTGCATGGTAACTTATTTTCATTTTTTTCTCACCTTCAAATTGAATTCTACAGCAAAATACTGGAATCATGTGGCCATTGTAAGATGTCTTCAATAAATTTGTTTTCAGCACCAGCATCTTTCATTCAAAGACTGAACTATTATTTCTTGAAGGTTTTTGGACAGAGGAAAAAAATTAAGTACCTGATTGATTTTTAGGAAACAAATTTAAGCACTTTCATTTGCACTAAACCAAATTGGCTGCTACATTTTTGAAATTACAAAAGCAACAAAAGTTACAAATCCATACAGTTCTTCTGCTGTAAAGTTCAATTTTCATAAATTACATTTGCATTGCAAAAGACATAATTAGGTAATGTCAGTCTGGAAAATATCAGTCTTTGGTTCGTAAAATAGCCTTAAAGAAAGCTTACCAGTACCACTCTGAAAGCTATTTGACACCATTACCAGAACCTCCCCACAGTTAATGGATCTTCAAAACCCTGGTTTTTGTAGCAGACAGTAACTACCGTTGGGTGGTGCTGCAAGTTCAAGCTTCTCATTAAATTACATTATTTAAAGGGAATGTAACTGATTAATGTTTAATGACAAAATATCCTTCTTTTTTTTTTTTCCTGGGTCTTTGTATGCCTTTAATTCCTGCTTAAGGTTTAATATTGAAATCTTGCAATAATTTTTGAAGTACATTATATTTACCTTTATGGCAACACAAATTATTCTGATTTTATTTGAAAATCTATTGAAGTTTCCCATTAACAAATTGTACATGCCTCTTAAGAGGGAAAAAGTAATAACAGTATCACTTATAATGCCTTTTACTTTGTGCAATATCATAGAAAATGAGATTGTGTCTTGTCTGCAGAGTTTATATAATGGATTATTGTTAAATTAATAGACAGACTGGTAAAATTATATTTATTGAAATAATTTAGACACCTGTCTACCAGCAGCAAATAAATACTACTAACATGCAGTCTGCAATATCCCCTAGGATATTAAACAAAAATAACATAACCATTTTTCTGACACTGTGAGATGTGCTCACACATTCTTGTATGCATAGTCCTCTATAAATTATTTCAAATTTTAAAATCAAGGACATGACGCATGGAAGGTTTGTACATAATTGTCATTATGCAGTATTTATTTTAAAAAAATTAATGTATTTTTTTTAATTTTCACACGTCTGCAACTCTACTTATGGTTTAGTCATGTAAATAGTACTATTCCAGTGATCACTGCTGTCTTGTAAATAGTACGTTTTAAAAAGTTAAAAGGAATTACAGTTGGGGAAAAAAAAAAGGCAGATTAGGCCTGTAATGAACACCAACTAATGTAAATCAAACTCATTCTGGTGATGGTATTTAACACTTTAAATAAAACATTTTCTTTACAGAATTTGTGTGCAGCATTTTGTTGCTTTTCTCTAAGGTGGTCAGCGGCATCCTTCCGCACCCTTCAGTGGAGCCGGTGGCCAGCAGCTCATGCAGCTGGAGAACAAGCGTGCTTTTCTTCTCCCAGCAGGGCTGCAGGTGGAATGCCGGTTTCGAGATGCCCCGTTCACTGCAGGTTTGGGGAGCGGGGGGAGCCCGGGTGTGCCCGTCAGCAGCCAGGCCGCAGGCTCTGCGCTCCGGCCGCCCTCAGGCTCTCTGGGACAGTGCACGGCTCCCAGGATGGAGCTGGCTCCAAGCTGCCAGCTCTGGCTGCCAGGATGTGCTCCAGCTCCGATGTAACCAGTACACTGAATGCGCTGAGACCGTGAAGTGCTCCCACCAGCTGCTGTGGAGTGGCTGCACCATCCTATCCCTAGATACCGCCTAATATTAGCTGCCTTTTTTTTCATGAGCAGGGTACAAATGAGGACAGAGTGCCCACCTGACAGTGGTGGCTGCAAGGGCTCATGCAGCCTCTGTGGAAGGGAGCAGTGGTCCAACACCTCTACAGCGATGAGAGGAGTGGGTGGAGATGGGAGAGTAGAGAATTTGTCTCTACCTGACCCCTCAGAGGCAGCATCAATACAGGCAGTGGTGACTGGGCAAAACTTGAGCACTTAACGACTTGGAAATTTACTGAAGAGTGAGAGGCTGGCTAGCAGTTTGCACAGCAAAATGTGTGTATTTATTTCCAGATATGAGGTGAAAGAAAAGCACTGCAGTACTGTCATGAGACAAAATCACCAAAAAAGCAAGCAGAGGTATTTTGGGCCAAGCAGTGGTGGGAACTGTGAAGAAAGGAACTCCATTTGTTGCACTGCATCTGCGAGTGGGTTCCTGGAGGAATAGATCCAGTTTTCTGGTGTGTTAAACCACTAATACCTCAGCAGATCCTTCTTTTCTGCTGGTGCTGACATTGCTGTTGCAAGGGTGCCAGGGCAGGCAAGTCCCTGGGTGGGAACTGGACTATGGGGGCAGGTGAGGCTGCCCCATGCCCTGGAGCACATCACCTCCAGCCCTGCAGTGGGGTGGGCAGCAAAACACCTCCTCCCACAGCTGAACATGAGACCTTGTCTGCCTTTGGCACTTGTTAGAAATACACACAATTACACTCAGCGAATCCTTGAAAAAGCCCTTTGATACCACCGTACAGGCCAAGAAAGCTACAAGGTAGCTTTCCTAAAGGGTCCTATTCTCTGAGACAGTTTCTCAAGATTGCTGCCTGTTTCCTCTCCCCAATCTCTTCTTGTCTATATCCACTTAATTTCAAACCAAACAAAACTAGATCACTTTAATATTAACAGTACCACTTTACTCATGACTACTGAACATTGGCTCAGATGGCTGACTCATCTGGTTATGCTGGGAAGAGTTTGTGCCAATAAAACGTGCAGTAAAACACCATGGTGCCCTAATTGTGGGGCTTTTCTGCTTCCATGCCTTTACTTCAGGTTTTCAAGGCTTAAGTAGCATGATGTTTGCCCTGTTGAGGGTGAGCATGGGGCCAGCACATCCTAACCATTGCATTCTTGCAGTTTCCCACTACTATCAAATATCTGTTCACAGCTGTATAATAATTAAAACACAATAGTTTTTATATAGAGGTTTAATATGGCATGAAAGGTAACAAAGCAATAGATTTCATAGCTTCCTCACAAAGTTAGATAATGCTGTGTGGGAGTCTAGAACAGTTTGTACTTCTTCCCTTGGCTCATATCTGTGCAATTCTCAACTCCCTGATACCCAAGCAGCAAAGAGCAGGCACCACAGCTGTAGATTTCATAATCAGCTTCCAATTGTGACTATCCTCTCTGTCCCTTCCTTGGTAAGTATTTACAGCAACGCTTCACCAAGAGCAAGCAGCAATGCAAGAAAGAAGATGCACATTTGCCCAGCACAGAATGGTTCACCTTTAAAGGACAGGTTTATGGAACCTAGCTTAGCTGGCAAAAAACCCCAAACAAACAAACAAACAAACAAACAAACAAACAAACAACAACAGCAACCCCCCCAAAAAACAAACAAAAACAAAAAAAACTCCAAAAAATAAACAAAAAACCAAAAACAACAACAAAAACCCAAAACCAAAAAACCAAAAAACCAACAAAACCCAAAACCAGCTATCTGCTACTAATACCCAAGATAAATTAACTTCTGGAATTATTTGCCTAATACCTGCCTATTTTAGATTACTTGTTTAGGATGGGATGAGTCATGCTGGGGACATCAGATTCTCTCCTTTCTCCATTGACCACAGAGGCAGAAAGTGATGACTGGCTTGTGTTGAATTTCTACCTTCACAGCAGCTGTGCTTAGGAGAAGCAGATTCAGGCATAGTAGCCAGAAATAAGAACCAGGGTTCCATAGTCCTTTAGTAGCAGGACCTATCTGAACTGCCTATATAATTATCAGGACTGAGGGCAGCAGGCAGCCAATAACTGATGACTGAGGAAATGGCTGTGAATTAATTTCCCAGATCTGACACACTGTCATGTCAGGTCACTCCTCAGCCCAGCCCCAGGGAGAAAGAGAAGCAGCCATACTAATTAAACCACAGGGCACTGATGCCCCAAAATATATTTGACACGAGGTCACATGGAAAGGAAAGATCATCCTAGTCTGCAGAGAGTGCAGGGCACGGGACTAGGGAAAAGTTTGTCATAAGTGCCTGTCCTCTGTGACTGTTCCTGTAACCAGGAACAGTTTATTAAGTGCTATCCAAAAAGTACATCTTGTGGAAGGGGTGTTGGCATGAAGATGGAACGGGTGAGTGGCACTAGATGCCAATAATTTTACAGACATGGAGGTTTAGGATACCTCAATGAGGTGTGAGCAGGTTTGGCACTCGTAGAGTGTTTCGAGCGTGAGACTCACGAGCAGTGGCTGAAGTCACTTGGCTTGTTCAGCTTGGAGAAGGATAAGGGGTGACTCCACCACAGTCTAAAGCTTCCTCCTGGGGGCCAGTGGGGGGAGAGTTGCTGATCTCCTCTTCAGGGGGCAGTGGTAGGACACGGGGAAATGGAATGGAGCTGCATTGGTCAAAATTCAGATTGAACATTAGGGAAAGGCTTTTCAACCAGAGGGTGGTCACTCACCAGAACAGGCTCTCCAGGGAAGCAGTCATGAGTTCAAGGAGTGTCTGGATGATGCTCTTAGCCACATGGTTTAGGTGGCCCTGTGAGAAGCAGGGAGTTGGATTTGATGCTCCTTATGGACCCCTTCCAACTTGAGATATTCCATTATTTCTTTGGACAGCTGTTAGCAGGGCTAATGTAAGAGCTGTTAGTTGAAGTCCTTCTGTCTAGCTACAGTTTTGGTAAAGGAATGATTGGTGTTTTAAAGATGATATTTATATTAAGGTGACACCATTCACTGAAATGAAAACACTTAAACACCAACACTTGCTAGGCCAAAACTCAACCAGTAGGTCCTGCTATGCTGACAGTGCAAATGACACGTTAAAAGGGCCATTACTACCCTTGCCAGTGCATGTCAGCCTAGTTTGAATGCCAATAGCAGCCAAAATTATTATCCCCTTGATGAGAATTAAAAGAGATTTAGGTGATACTGAGGGATTAAGCAGTAATGTGAAATTATCAAAGTAGCAGATATTTTATTGATATTCATTCTGATTCCCCCCTTTTGTTTCTGGTTAATTAGTATTTTAACTGCAACATTCCTGAATACCAGCAGACAGATCCCTGAAGATGAGGAAGAGTCATTTATATCAGGCACCATCTCTCAGGGACCAGCACACTGAGAGTTCTGCTGCATGGGAAGAAACATAGTTAAGAAGCTTGAGGACCTTTGAAGTTTCTTCTTACAGTATCCCACACACTGGAAACAATACAAAGATTTTCTTTATCTAATAGTTTCTCAGCCCATATTCTGATTCCGTACCAAATTCCAAGCTGTGATTTTGTGCTTTGGAATTTGTACTCAAGAGCTGCTTACTCTCAGATCTGCTAACCTGGCCTTCCAAACGCCTTAGTTACCATCTGCCACATGCCTGAGGTGTCAGTGCACACAGCTACACAACCTCATGCATGAACAAATGAGTCCTGTCCTTCACTGTGCTTTGGCCGTACAAACACTGTGTTTTGGCTCAACATTCTGGAAGCCAGCAGCTCTGGCTCTCTAGGAACAGCCCTGGGGTAGTATGGCACTTCACCAATAAACAAATTTATTCCTCACTAGCAAAAATGCAACTTGGAGAATTGACATTTTTTATATATGCTGATGCACTTCAGCCATTGAAATAAAGTGAGAGCTAAGAAGGGTAGATCTCAGAGTGAGCCAAGAAGCATTTGGGTAACATGAAGGGAGAACAAGGCCACCAAATCACTTAAAATGCAACCGCGTCTCTAAGTTGTCCCCTAAACGCATGAGTCAGGTGATAGACAAGGAAATGTTGAATGGAAATACAGAGGTGACATATTCCTCTCAGCACCTTAAAGAATCTTAAATAAAACAAAACAAATGTTGGCACAATTCCCAGCTCTGAAAGTTTCATTAAGATGAAAAACTAAAGAAAATGAACATAAGAATCCTCATTTTTGATTGCTGTGAATTCTTCTCATTTCTAACCCAGGATTTCTTGTTTTCAATTGGAATGGTATCAGTAAAGATCACAGTATCGGTGCAGCTGTAGGGCTAGTTTCCTTTAGTTATACATGTTTAACTAAGAACATATTTTTATATTGTTTTCTTTACCTGTTTAGGCACAGTTTTTAATTCCTTGTTTTCTTTAAGAATGATCCAGAACCAAGCTGCTTCCTTGTAACTTTTCCGCATCTAATACATGTCTGATATTTAAAATATGAGCAGGTGCCTCAGGCAACAGATTCAGAATATAGTTTTCTTACAGCATCAGCAGCTTTGCTTTCCTAACCAGTGTTGAGTTACAAACTTAATTGTGACAGCTGGGTGTCAACATCAAGCCATGGTTACAGTCCAAGATGGATACTCAGGCTGTGTTCAGACATCTAAATTAGGTGAAACTCAGAGGGCCAAAATTAAGAGGCTATTTAATTGCACTCAATGGAAAGAGACAGGAGGACCTCCATGGTGACTCTAATTTAGCATCTTCTGGAAAGCCATTTTGAGCACTTTTCACTATGAGCTGCATATGAGGTCTAAGGCAGTTCAACTTCCAAGATAGGGAATGCAAATAGCTCCTAAAATGAGGATGCCACTCTCTGGATAAGACATAGAAGAATAACAGGTCCTTATTCCCTTCAGTACATTTTGCTCCCAGAAAATATCTGGGAAAATCTCCCTCCTGAGAACTGAATGACAGTGAAATTGAACATTGTGAAAACAAAAATGTGGAGAAGAGACAAATGGACCTACTGAAGCCCCCCCATCCTCTCACGCAAACCTCGGACCTTCAGACTAACAGCATGGCTGACCTTGGCCTCAGTGAGAGGCCATGGCATGAGGTTTGGTTGTTTTCCTGCTCTCAAACAGCTACTTGAGTTCCATTTGCAGACAGCAAAGTGTCAGCCAGCTGCTGGAGCCCTACAACAGCTTCGTCCTAGTGTCCCTGCCTCCCTCCAGCCTCTGGCCCTCGTTCAGTTAGGTCACATCTGCAGGGCTCACTGAAACACACCAGCTCCATTTTGCAGGCATGGAGACCCAGCAGCATGGCTTGCTTTGCATCCATACACCTGAACTCTCTTCCTCTGTCTTGTCCTTTCTCTGCCTCGAATAAGTTTTCCTCTCCCAAATTTCTGGGAGCAAGGGCTGGCTAATGCCACCATAAAGCATTTCCTGGGAGAGTGCTGTCTCCTGTGGGTTAAAACCATGGCAGGGGCCATGCCAGCAATGGCACAGTGAGTGTGGCACAGGCCAGGGCTTTAGGGCATGGTCTGTCCCTGCTTACAGATGCAGCCTGGCCACCTTTGCATGTGGGGAGGCAGAGCCAGATGGGAATCCAAGTGGATGAGCAAAGGGTAAATCAGCCCTTTTCAAACTGGAAACACAGCACTTCTTTTGCCAGATTTGAAGTCTGTTCTTTCACTCCATGTGGTCTTAAATAAATCTGTAAATAAATGCAAGTCTGTTAAGGAAGAAAGGCTGAAATCAACAAGAATTTTGAAATTAAAAGCTATTGTAAGATGGCCAGGCTCCCGGGTACTGTGAGTAAAATTGGAAGTTTTGGTCTGAAGCAGACAGGGAGCTACTGCAGAGAATCCAGCAGAGGCCCCAAAGATGATGAGGGGATGCAGCATCTCTCTTATGAGGAGAAACTGTGGGAGCTGGGCCTGTTTAGTCTGGAGAAGACTGGGTGGGGATCTCAGCAATACAAATAAATATCTCAAAGGCAGGTGCTAAGAGGATGCTGCCAGGCTGTTTTTGATGGTGCCCAGAGACAGGATGAGGGGTGATGGCCACAAACTAAAACACAAGAAGCACCACCTCAACATGAGGAAGAACTTCTTTACCTTGGGGGTGGCAGAGCACTGGAACAGGCTGCCCAGTGAGGTTGTGGAGTTTCCCTCTCTGGAGGCATTCATTAACTCTCTGGGCCCATTCCTGTGTCACCTGCTGTAGGTGACCCTGCCTTGGCAGGGTGTTGAACTGGATGATCTCCGGAGGTCCCTTGCAACCCTAACAATTCTGTGATTGTGAAATATATGGATGGTGTTTAAGGACCACAGTGTGCTGCTGCCACTGCAGGAGAGATGAGAGGTGTGGGAGGGAAAGAAGGTACTAAAAAGCACTACAGTACATACTCTACTTCCCATCAGCAGGAAGGATAAGGGCCAACAAGCTTGCTGAGGAGATGCTGCAGGAAAAGTAAATTACAGGATCCATTCTCCACTTTTCCAGAAGTCTGCTGTCCTGGCTGAATATTTACCTTGCTCAAGTTGGTCCTACTTGTACAAGTTTGCAAAAGGAGAACAGACTCTTGGTCAGTCAATTAATCATAATTAATAAGCATAACGTGAATGAACCAAGCAAAGTAATTAAAGCCTGAGGAAAAGGAAAAAAACCAAAACACCTGCTAAGGTGTTAATTATTTCCTCTCCATCCCTTGGCTACAACCAGGGTGTTGTCTTGTCTAGTTCAGCACCTGATAATATCCCATTATTGTTTCAACAGGTAAAAAACCAAACAGCATGCAGTGGGTTTTCTCATAAAGAGCCATCATTGATCTCAATATTACAACCACTCCTAACAAATTTCTGGAAGTGAGGCAGTTACTCAAGTTTCAGGGCTGAAAATGGTTTCTGAGCACAAGAGAGGGTAAGTTCTTTTGTTAGGTCAGATTATCCTGCTTCTATCCAAAGAATGTTATGTACTTTCTTCTGATGCATTTAGCAGGGATACGTGTCAAACCAAAGTGAAGCAAGAGGCTGGGATCCAGGATGGTGACTCCCGTGTTTTTCAAGACTGGCTTTAATCTTGCTGCTGATCTGTCTTTAAGGATGCCAAACAACAGTGAAATGAGATGGCACAAAGATGAGATGACTTGTTTATAAGTCATCAATTGGCACCTGCTTTCTTTCTCAAGTACCCTTACACCCAAATGTGATTTTGTTTTATATTTTACTATGCTATTATTTATTAACTACATGTACCCAGGTCGTAACTGTTAATACAGCTTGAATTGTTCAAGACAAATTCTTCTTAAAAAACAAAAAGTGGTTTCTTGAGTAAAGGCCAAGAAGAATATGGCAAATTGGATGGAAACAGCTCACAATTCATGCAGAAAAGGAAAGTTAAGGAATAAGTGCCTGCCTTGCAAGGCTCCACAATGGGCTATTGTCAATTGATGCCAAATCACATACATCATCTTCCCTGGAAGTGAGGATCTATTACCCAAAACTCCGCAGGGGAAGAATAAGCTGGAAGAAGCTGTGATGCAGTGGTCTCCCACTGAGCTTTCTCTTGAACTTTCCTTTGTTGGGAGAAGAGCTCAAGTCAGCCTCAGAGGAACCACTTGTGGGGGTTGTGAAACCACACAGATCCCTTGAGATCTTCAGGGATGATGGGCATGGCTGAGTTAGATGCTGATCAGCGTGTAGCTTTGAGACAAGACCTGACCTCTAATCACAGCTCCAGTCAGCACTGAATTATGTTATATCTACCAAACCCTTTCAGTGCATAGTCTGAAAAGTGCCCTCTGCCAAGTGCTCCACTACCCCGGAAGATTGGGGCTCCTCATGACAGGTAAATAAATTACCCATCAGTATCTGCATAAAAGAGGTACATTACCTCCCTCTGATGGGTATCCCTACAAGAAAGAACTCTTCCAGCTTTTTCATCTAATGGCACTGGACAGATTTTGTGATGGTTGATCCCTGTCACAGATTGGGCTCTCTGCCTGCCCTGACATCAGGTTCTATTCCCTGCTGCATTGGTTTCATAAATGCCTGGTCTGGGGTTATGCATGCCCCTTAACTGTATCAACACCTCCCCTGTGTTTTACAGTGCCTTCACCCAGGTACTGAAGTTTGAGGGTGCTCTTGTGTCTGGCAAATCTGTGTAAATATGACTCATCTCACCTACATTCAGTGGTCAGCCAGATGGACATGTGTCTTCTGGTCTCTCTGTATAGACAGTGGAAATGGTACTTTTAAAACATATTTTAGATCTCTCCTTGTCCTGGTTACAGGAGAAGTTTAGCACTATGTGGGTGTAACCCAAATTGTGTATTCTACTCCCCTCTATATCATTTCTGACAAACTGTTAATGAAGGGTCTTTTGCAGTAGCTGCCCAGAGCACACCTGACACCTCAGGCTGCAAGCTGGGTGTTAAATGAGAGAAAGGAGAAGAGACAGCCCGGCAAAGCAGGGCAGTGTTTCTTTTTCTTCACAAACGACTCAGCTGTGACAGCTCACTCCCTCCAGGGGAAGCACCAGCACAGTCACACCCCTCCTGAGGGGGTCATCTCTGCTAATGAGCCAGCATGGACTGGATGGCACCAGCAGAACAGCAGCTGCAATGACTCACAGGATTACATGTTTCCATTGTGAAACTGCCTGCCCTGGGGGCAGTACTGAGCACTCCCACCTGAACCTGGCCATATATAACTGGGGATTTGGGACATCACCACTACCACTTGATGGATCCAGAGGGGGACCAGAACTTCTACAGGACCACTGCTTTTGACTGCAACCATCACTTCAACAGGACTGCAATCACCACCCTGACCAATAGGGTGCGAAATTGTACTCTGGCTTAGTGGGTTTAAGCCAGTTTTCTGTGTATCATTGCATTTATTGTAATCTTTCTATTGAATTGTAACTCTGACCTGAAATCTCTCTTAAAGCTAATTGTGTGGGGTTCATTTCTCCCACTGGTTTACATTCAAACCAGCACACTCCTTTAAGAAGAAAATGAGTCATAGCTTAGCTGTACATATTCTCGTCAGTGACTGTAAAGGGAGTAGCTCAGATGCACATCTAGTCCACTGATACCCATAAATTGAGTCTTGCTTTTGACTGAAGCCTGCTACATTGCTCTAGCAGTGAAGAGGCCCCACTGTGGCATCCACTCTGAAGCCACTGGAGATGCATATTGAGTGCTGTAGGACAGCAGCTGAAATAACCTGTGGCTGGGGAAGGTGCTGTTATTGTCCAGACTGACACTCCCAGTGCTGTGAGGCTGTCTTACGGTGTTGTGCTAAAGGAACTCTGGTTTGTGTATGAGCTGTAGAAATCACTGCTACACCTGCAGGCTAAGCCTGATTTTAGTGGACCGTTTTCGTAAGACAGAGCTTAGCCTAAAATATACACATGACATTGGTTGAGAAAACCACAAACATGTAAGAAAGGTTTCTTTATGAGTCGTATGGGCAACAACAGGCTAGTCCAGCCCAAGGACATGACAGCACCAGGCTCAGAATGCAGTTAGAGGATGAGTGCTGCCTCCTGGGGCTTCTCCAGAGGCATGCAACCAAATAGGCACTGGAAGAATGCAAACACACTGAGGGAAATACATTATTTGTATTTCTTGAAGTTCTCTCTATATGCTAGTGCTGCACTTACCTTCCAAATTTTCAAACCTGGTCTACTCAGGAACAAAACTTCTGCTAATTGACAGGTCTCCAGCCCCACAGAAAAGGCTCAGCAAGGCCAAAGACAAAGTGGTAAGGCATTTGACACTTTCTGATAATGATTGGGCAACCTTTCTTTTCTTTTCTTTAACACTGGGATATTATTAGTTAATATGCCGCTAACCTGCAGACAGGGTGCTTTCTGCATTGCTTTTGGTTTTTAAGGTCTGGTTGTACTAAAAGATTACCTTCAGCATGAGGGGAGATCAGTGACTTTATAAAGGAATTTCAGAGAGGGATTCTGTGCCTAAATATACTTATCCATTCTCACATTGATCTATTTTCCTCTACACTCAGAGGATTAGGAAATGATCATCTGTTTGGAACCAGATTTGTGCAAGCGTGTTGGTAAACCAACATAACTGTTACCTTGGAGAGCAGACTTGTGCAGGTTTATTTTTATTATTAGGTATTATTTCTAAAGCAGATGAAATAAAGCTGAATGCCATATTTCTGCCTCTGCCACTCTCTCTGGCCATTCTCTGGCTCTGCTTTTAACCTTGGGTTGAACTGGCTACTATTTAACTTGTGCCTTATTTTGAACCCAAGCTTTTAGAAAAGATGTGCAAAGGAAGATACTTGAACTTGCAGGTCAGTCCGTGTTTTCAGTACAAGCTGAGACCACAGAAAAACAATGCAGGAATTGTACTCTCTGTTTTAAAACAATTCACTGTTTAAACTTGAGGAGCCCACCCTAGAGATATCTGTCTCAGATCCTTCTTTCATCAATGTCAACAACAAAATTCCTGTTGACTGTTGTGGTTAAAACTGTATCTGGTGAACATCTATCCATTGACTTTTAAGGACTTTGGAACTTTGGAGTGGAGAAAAGTATGCAATGTTCTTTTTTTTTAAATATGGTGACTATTAAGATGAGCAACACAAAAAGATACTTTCTTGAATGTTTCTCCAGAATATAACAAAGGTAAATAAAGCGTTACACTGATAGGGGAGACAATTTCCAGGATGGATTCCAGACAATTTCTGCAGAGATGTGGAGAGAAGCAGTCAGCTGAGGGTGACTGATTGGAGAAAGATCTGCAGCCTCTGCTCTGAGTCACTAGGGGCCCTGCAGAGTCCCAGGAAACTGATGAGAGATAATGGGCCTGCCTTGTGCACTGAAGAGTGGCAGGAAACCAAAACGTAAAACGTTTTATCTTCACTGAAGCCTCTCATTTCCTATATTAAAAGGTTTGATCTCTAAAATAAATTTCAGTTTTAGTGGTGGTCTGAACATTTTTGCTTTGCCTCGCCCAAGAAAGCGAAAGTGGAGAGTTATCTGTCATTACTTTGTTCTTCGTGAGTTAGATCTGAGGGCTTTGCCCCACCTGTGGAGAAAGGTTTTCCTTCTCATCTTTGTACTGGAGGATTCATTTATTTCACTGCAGATCACAGCATACTCAAATTATAGAAAAAAGAGTTGTGCATTAGGTGCTCGTGCTAAGTGTTACTGGCACACGACAGCAGAGCCACAGGCTGGCAGCAGGCTCTGCTGCCAGCTCAGCACGGCCCTTGCCTGCTTGGCTGCCTGTGCAGTCACACTCCCGGGCACGCGATGTGCAGGACACAGATGAACTTCAGGTTTGATTATCTCACTCTTCAAGTGCCAGGCTCCATGGAAAGTGTGGCTGCAATGAGACACTCAGCACTTCTCTGAAAAGCCTTTTGCTGAACTGTGCTATATGCACTGCTTTTTTCCAGCAAGAAAAGAGCATTGTTTAGCAAAGGGCTGTTATGCCTTCCTCTGTGTTTTTTCTATTCTACTGTTCCCTGTTGTTCAGTATTATCTTTTGCATGTACTGCATGTGACAGATAGAAGCCAGCCATGCACACAGGGACAGTGAAGGCACCAGTGCACAGACAGGCTCTGCAGTGAAATGAATCTGTTCAAGGGGGTGCTGATACCTTTTCCATCCTCTAGCTCTGATGGCATTTTTCCCTTCAGTAGGTATGAGATGCATCACTGTCCCACTTAACCCTGTTATGTGACCACTAAAGTACATGGTTTAATATTCTGACCTTTTTCTTGGAGGAGAATCCCAGATTAGCATTTACTAAAGAATCGATATTTACAAATAAGGGCCATGAAATAATTAGATAAAAGAAAGTGGGAAGACAAGAGAAACTTTTGCAGTCTACTCAGGTTGCATTACTTTCTGCTCAGTAATTCATCTCACACACAGAGCAAGCTAAATCCTGAGATCTACTTATGTTAAGATGGTGCAGTTGTTTTTCAATCATTGCTCTCTGCTAATTGCAGCAACCAGTTTCACTTCTCAGATGGGTCTCCCTGACCTATGAGGCAATGGTGACTGTGTACAACACATATCCAGTCCACATACTGGACTGGATTTCAAATCTGTTTTTTAACTTCCAAGGGTTTTGGTATCAAAAACCTCAAAAATGCAGTCATAGTATGGGCATTCAATGTTTTACGTGTTTCAGACTGATGAATATCTGGGCTATAATATCAGTGGCTACTTGGCTGAAATTGCCTGAAAGCTTTGCTCAGAGGGCAAATGCCAAATCACACCTTTCATCACTGAAAATTGCATGAGTACTTCTAGTCGCTGTGCAAGGGGGTTTTGCCCCGTGTCATCTTGTTGGATCACCTTGGATAATGAAAACGGATTTCACAAACTCTTCTCTGGCCAACACTGAACTGAAGCTGCTGGAGACATGCTTAGAGCCAGCTCAATAGCCTTGGACATTGAAGTTTTCCTTTTACCCACTAAAGCAGTAGTAATACAAATATCCCCACATGGCCTCTAAGTGCTGGTAGACTTTAAACCACTTATGCTGTTTCCAGAAAACATCTCATGAGCAGTCTTGCATGAAAACCTTGGCTCCAGACCTCCCAAATGCAACAGAAATCAATAGGACTGTTTGTGCCTATTGGGACTTTTTAAGGAACTGAATGCTTTCATGAATTGTTAAGGCTGAGACATGAAGCATAAGATTTCTGCATGCTATACAGTAACCATAAAAATGTTGTCCCCGTATTTCCTTAGTGACAAGAATATATTTTATAGTGTTAATAATCTTAATATCAAGTCAGAAAGTATAAATATTCACTGAAGGAACTGAAGCTCTATGTCAAGAGGGAGGGATAGCTAGTTCAATTTTCTGTAAATGGAGAAGTTATTCTATATGGATAGATCATAAGCAGTTTCAGAGCTATCTAATAGGAGGGATGTGGGGTTTGCAACTGGAAGGACCACAGTCAGTGACCTTTCTGAGATGCCTGCATTTCACAGACCTCTTGTGCAATCATGAAGTAGTCATTGAAGCCGTATGTAAGTACACTAAAGATTCCTGTGAAACTCAGTTCCCAATTTAGAAGAAAATAACAACAACAACGATGCCACACTTCGGAACACAGAGGATTTCTGTGTACTTCACTTTTGTGCTTGGAGGGTGCTTCCCAAAACAAGAATCCAATTAAAATTTTTTGTACACACACACATTATTTTCTACCCCTTTTCCCTCTCATCCCTCTGCTGCTCCAATGGGTCTTAAGGCTGATGGCTTCATTCTGGTGTTGGTGGGGGAGATTTCAGCACCTGGAGTGCCTCTCTGAAAGAGGATAATGTTTATGTTTATGGTTTCTTCTTCCTCTCTCCAAGATCCACCAGGGTCATCCTTTGCTAACATGCTCTGCACCTTTGTCCTTTCTTCACCAGTCTGCAGCTTCATGTTGTGTCAACATTTACTGTAAATTCTACCTTTTACATAGGTTAGATACTATCTTTTATTATCTTTATTACCCCTAAACCCAGTTTTCTCCAGTTTTGTCTCTGCATTTCTTTGACTGACCATTAGGGCAGTGTTTATAGCTGCAGCGTCTCTGGTGACAGCCTGCACCCCATCTCCTGTCACGCCTTGCCTGTGCTTCTCTACATTGCATCCCATGTCCCTGCTTCTCAAGATCTCTGCTGTTGCACAGGTCTGTATTTCTCTGCACTGCATCTAGTGCTGGAGTGCTGCATCTCATTCAGTGCAGACTAACTGCTTGTTATTCTGTGTCACACAAAGTAAAAAACATTAGCCATAGATATCTGAACAGCCAGAGAAGGTGCTCTCTCAACTTCACTGAGTAAACCAGAGCTGGAGGTAGGTGGGGAGAGTTCAGACAAGGCAAGCTTGACCAGCCTCAGTCCTGAGGGCTTCCAGGCTTGTATCAAAGCTTATGGTCTGCTACTAGGGATAGCGATAGGATAGTCCAGGGCTGTGTGCTTACACAGTCCCCTGATGTCCCAGTGTGGTGCTCTAGGGATGTGCTGCCTGCGTTAGTGAAAACAGAGCAAAACCAAAAGCAATTGCAGAAGCAGACGTGACTTTTTTTCCTGGTGAGACGTGTGACCAACATTATGCTTTTCAGTTGTCTGTAGGTAAATGCCTCTATAACCTAGATGGAACAAATAGCTCGGAAAATCGCCTTAAGTACCACAGCCTACAAAGTCCTGAGGTACCAGGTCTTCCATTTACAGAATCACAGATTGAGTAAGGTTGGAAGGGACCACAGGGGGTCATTCGATCCAACCTCCCTGCTCAGTCAGGGTTGTCCTAGAATGCATTACACAGGATTGTATCCAGATGGTTTTTTCTTATAGTTATATTTTGTTAATTTTATTTATTTATTTATGTTTACATGTGTTTGCTCCCAGTCTTTCCTCTCATGTTTATAAATCATGGTTTCCTGCTTTGCTAAGTCAGCCATGAAAACAGAAATTCTATGAAACAAACTAGAGAAAGATTAGAAAAACGTTCCTCCAAAATATAGCTCTGAGCAGCCTAAAGCCACGATTTATCTTGTACACACATGTTTTATGTAAATGTGCCTGGCTTAAGGAATTACTTTTATCAGCCTCCCCCAGGGCTGTGAGAGCACCATAGTGGTGACAGACAGACAGTGGCATACAGGAGGTAACGGGCAGGGCTATCAACTCTTCATGGAGGTGGGAAGGTTTCTGAATAGCATGGAGTTTCATGCTGTAGTCTGGGGACAGCCTCTTGTAATACCTGGTATTACACATTTACATAACAAAAATAAAGGAATGTAATAGCTGAATACATGACATCCTGGTTTTAATAGGAAGGAAAACCACAGCTATGTTGTGCAGCTGAACATGTTCTGCAGCCAAACCAAAAATGTGAAGATTTCCTGAGCCAGCTATTGTGTTTTAAAGCAAAGGGACAAAGATTCACAAACCACACCACAATCTGTGAAAGCTTGTCTTCCTACAGGGTCAAATGAAGTACAACACTTCCATAACTGGTGTTTCTCCATAGACTATGAGAAACATCTGAAACCAAGTACTTGTCACTGTAATGTTTCCCATACCCTACCTTTGACTCACCCGAGACAGATCTGTATCTCTCACCACAGAAGTCATAAGTAGCAGCAGAGACATTTTTTAAGTTCCTCTCATTGTGTTATTTGTCAAACATAACCATTAAAGGATCATTAGCAGATAAATGCTACTCAAAATCCTGTTCTTATGCCACTAGCAGGGCTTACTGCAATTTTTTACCTATACCGTTGTAATTTTATGTTTACCCGAGGAAATGTGGCATATTGACCTTATTCAGTTCCCTTTAAACTTAAAGCTAAGTTTTTCTTATAAGTTGAAGGGAGGAAAATAGGCCCAGAAGAGGCCTTAAAAAAACCTGAGCAGAAATCTGAGAAAGGGACTGGCAGAAGGAACTCACATGAGAAATCTGCAAATTTCCTTGGCAATTATTTTGGTAGTGGGACATGATGGCTTCAGTTATTATTCACACGGTCATCGTGTAATCTTCCGGAATGCTAACAGGTCATCTTTGCCCACTTTGAGGTTGGGTTTGAACAACCCCTTGTTCCTCAAAGCAAAGTATATAAATCTGAGTTGGATTTCAGGTCAAGTTAGGCTGAGCGCTGTCATACTGCAAATAAAAGTAAGCTGTATTATGCCCAGGATAATTTATTAGTTTATAATCATTAGTTCTCTGATCCAGTAACCATGTAGTTGTGTGAATCTGGGGCTGGCAGAAGGTGGTGTTGAGAATGCATGGGCACAGAGTAAGGGCAGGGAGGAACCACCATCCTGGAAGCAGCTTGGACTCTGGCTGCAGAGGTGCACTCTAAGGGTGGATCTGCTCAGGGATTTCAGTGCTGTTCCAGGGACCTGGCTTCAGGCAGCATACTGGAGCAGCTTGCATGTGCCTCCTGAGCAACAGAGCAGAGTCTTGGTGGACAGGTACCCTTACTCTCTGCTAAGTGCCTCTGTAAACATTGGATGCCCATCCTGCAGCTGCCTACAGTAGCACATACATTGTCCTCACTCATGGCAGGGGTCAGGCAGGTTTTAAGCATGCATTACCATCTGATGATTTAGTTAAAACTGCTTGCTACCAAGTCCTACCTGAATTCTCTGTATACACTGGCAGCGGACACAAATCAAGAAGCATTTTCAGAATACACTACCCATGCTATTAAGTGTCCTGATTGTGGTGTTTAAGAATCAAATATTCACTGACCAGAGAGAAGCATCAGACCACGGCATTGCCACACAACTGTTAAGATCCATGCTCTAGGCACTCCTTCCACAAATCCTGCAGTTCCTTATGCCTCAGCACTTATTTAATTGTTCCCATGCACATCTTCATCCTCACTACACACGCAATTTCTTGTTCTGTGCTTGTAGTAACACATGCTCACACATCTGTAGGTCCTATAGCTTAGAGTTAAGTCCAGAGAGCAAATGGTCTCCAGCTGTATGGCTGTGTGCTCTGGTTTCATCCATCTTTCTGGAGCTGAGCTGTGTCTGTTCAAGTGGGGTATCTCAGGGTTGGCAGGAGGCTGGCAGGAAAGTTCTGAGCAACAGAGCTGAAAAGCAGCCCTGTCAATGTAGGATGCGGCCTTTTCCCACTGAGAACTACTGCACTGATGCTATGCATGGACTTATGCACAGCATTCTCCTAAAGGGGTGGATTTGGTTATGGGTTTGAAGGTGAGCCATTCTGGCCACTGGGCTACGTAAGAAATGTGACGGGAACTCTGCTGGCCCGGACAGTTGTATCTTCCTGGCAGGGGGCTCCCTGCAGGTTCAGCTGGGAAGAGAGCTTCGCATTGCTTGTCTCCGTGTGAAGGGGCTGATGTGATTAAAGTCACTTATTGCTCCTACTGAGCAACCTCACTGGTATGTGGCTGATTTATGCCACTATACTGTGCCTCACACATAAAAAGCATGAGTATAAGGACTTTAGTAATTTCTCTTAAAAATTCAGTCATAATATCTGACCTGATATTTCTATAATTTCATACTACATATTTTTCTGTATTATTATTATATATTTCTCATACATCACTATTATATTGTTTTAGAATATATTATTTAATATATTGCTCATGAAATATATTAACCAATTATTTCATCACATTAATTCTCTATATTATATCTTTTTCATATATTGTTTTCTATACTTAGTCCTTACATGAAATTCATTGATTATGACAGACTTAGGATCAAGTGCTGTGAAAGTGAAATCCACACAGAATTTAGAAATCCATGGGCATGATCCATTGATTTTGGTGATATTTGCTCTGCTTGACTGTAGTGTGTTCTCTGCTTGTAGTTGAAGAGGAAAAAACTGCCTTTACATGCTCAGGCAACATGTCAAGAGCACACCAGGGATTTCACACACTCTCAGAAAAGACCCGAAACAGAAACGTGCCCCATCATCTCTGGCTCTGTCATGGCATCACAGAGAATGCAGTTTGGGACCCTTTGGTGATTCAGACGATATTTTTGGATCACTCCTCACCAGCTGCTCCTAAAACCTGCAGTCGCTGTGCACCCTGCAGCTGAGTCATTGCAGCTTCTTCTGTGCAGGAAAATTCTACTTTCTGAGAGGGTACCAACACTGCTGTAGCCTTACCCTTACCCTCGGGTTTATCAATGCTCAGTAGCTCATACGCATTCCAGGCAAAAAAGCCTCCAACCTTTTGTCCTTGCTTCAGTAAGTTTAGACATTCCTGAATGTACAGCTTCAATAACACAAATACTTTATGACAAGAATAGTCAGAATTTGGGGAGTTTTTTTAGCAGTAGTACAGAACATGTATCTCTAGAAGAACTTGTAGAGTGAGATGCAAAACAACAGAAAAATTGGAATTTGTTTTCTTGTTGATATTCCCAGATATGTAAAGATAGCATTGAAGGAAAAGGAAAGCAAAGGAAGCACAGAGCATCAGAACGTTATAACTTTATTAAAACTGTTCATTACAAACATTGAAAATGGTATTTGGATTGTAACTTGAAATGAAGTAACTTGTAATATCCTTAGAACATCCAAACATCTTTGCATCTGCCCTGCAAAGATAAAATCCCATAGCTGTCCCATTTGTCTTGAGAGGCAGATGACAAGAGTACACTAAGCACAGTGAGGGAGGAAAAAGGAATTACGATTCAGAATAGCAACTGACTTTTTCTCCTCTTTCTCTCTTTCTTTCCTGAGCAGAAATGCCTACCTGCATCCTTGAGGTGATTTTATGGGACTGGATTTTGCAAAGTTGCATTCTTTAGATGGGAACGACTGGCTTACATTTCTTGCCCTAAAAAGTGAGCTAGCAAGAAGCCATTGTGTGTATCTTTTCTCCAGTGGCTCAGTGGAAGGAGGCTTTGTGTCAGTTCCTTGCACTATCTAAGGTGATTAAAAGTAATTTTTCTTTTTCTTCCCCGTAACATGCTTTCAGCACAGGGCAACTTGGGCAAGGGCTGAGGAGTGAAGGAGAAGAAACCCATTCTGGTGCCCTGACCATTACAGCCACAGCAGTTAGAGGCAGCATCACACCTGCAGGTTTTGTACGATGTGTTGTCAGCATGTGTGAGACACAGCGCACCCCCAAAAGGAGGCCTTTGAGATGACTTTGGTCATTTGGTGAATGTTGTCCTTATTTTTTTCTTGGCAGACTGAAAGGATTTTCATGCACCATCACAGGCTGGGGCCTGCTGTCTGGGAAGCACCTTTGCAGAGAAAACCCTGTGCATGTGTACAAGAGGTTGATCATGAACCAGCACTGCAGCAAGGAAGCCAATGTATCCCAGGCTGTATTAGTTAAAGTATTGTCAGCAGGTAGAGGCAGGGCATCCTTCCCCTCTGCTCAGCACTGGTGAGGCCCATCTGGAAAGCTGTGCCCATGCTGAGCTTCCCAGTACAAGAGAGACAAGGGCATACTTGAACAAGCCCAGCGAAGGGTCACGAAGTTGATGAAAGAACAGGAGCCTCTGTGATATGAGGAGAGGCTGAAGGAAAATGGCTCAGGGAGATGTCATCAGTGTATGTAGATATCTGATGAGGAGTCAGTGTAAAGAAGGGGATTCGGATTTAGAATCACAGGATCAAAGAATCACTTAGGTTGGAAAAGACCTCTGAGATCAATGAGTCCAACCCGCTTCTCAGTCCAACCTCTTATCGAAGCTCAACTCTTCTCAGTGGTGCCCAGTGTGGGGACAAGAGGCAATGGGGGTACATTGAAATGGGAAATTCCACTCCAACATCAGGAAAATAATGTATTTACTGTTCCATTGGTCAAACAGTGGAGCAGATTACCCAGGGCGGTGGTGAACTGACAATCCTTGGAGATACTCAAATCCTGGCTGGACATGGTCCCAAGCAACCTGCCATAGCCAAACCTGCTCTGAATAGGAGGTGGGACTCGATGGTTTCCAGACATGTCTGTCAGCCTCAAGTACTCTTTGATTTTGTGATTTTTTTAAAGACTTGCTTTTGAAAAATCTTTCTTTCACATTATCACTGCTGGGAAGCATTAAGTGGATGTCTCAGTGATGCATCACTAGTCAGCATAGTTCTGTTAGCTTGACTTTGAATTATCTGGGTTCAGAGTAGGTAATTTAGAGTATGTGTTTCTTACCCCTATCTTGCTGACGAGTAGCTTTATCTCCATTTTTGTCTTGAAATGTCTTTGGGCTTTAACAATTAGCAATGAGTCTATAAATAAACACTGAACAATATCCCTTGCTATTTTTAATGTTTTCTGTTATGGAGTCTGGTGGCAAAATCATTCAAATTTTTTCAACTTTTAAGGAAAGATTCAGAACAGTCCACAGCAGGCAGAGTTCACTGGCCAGCAAAACCATGCTTGCATTGTCAGAGCGGCAGAAAACCAGCCAAGCATTACTTGTCTCTAGTTTCCAAATGTCTAATTTCCTTAGCACACTGTTATAAAGACCAGTATTTTGTGAGGGACAGAAGAGCCTCTTATTCACCTGTCCTCGAGTCATTACAGAAAATACAAGCATTGCAGGTCAATGGTAACAGTCAGACAGGAGAAAGCTCTGAGCTGCCAACTACAACTTACATAAAATAACCATTGAAAGAGCTGTTATCTAGAGTGTTTACAATGTAATGGTTTTATAAACCTAGTTGACACATAAGATTACTCTGACTTTAAACTCCAGTTAAAGTTTGGATAATCAGTGATTCAGACTCATTTGAGACAGATCCAAGACAAGGAAAGGACATGCCATGAAGCTCTTAAAAGACTGTGGAGTTGATGTGAAAAACGGATCAATAGACCCTCATGGCAGTTCTTAGCTCAAGAAGTAAGAGCTGACAGAGCACATCATTAAGTCTGTCAAGTATCAGAGTTAGGATGTGACAGTCTAAATAGGTAGACAGCTAGATGGGGAAAAAACTGATTGTGTGGTCAAGATTAAAGGGCAGTGGTTAATGGGATATAATCCATGTAATTCTGGATGCTGCAGGAGTAGAGTTCAAGGGTCTGTCCTGGGAGCTGTCAACTTAAACATCTTTACTGATGACCTGGTGGAGTTTGCTCTCAGCTAGTTTGCATTCAACACCAAACGGGGAGGCAGGAATCAGCCAACATGCTCGAGGGCTGTGTGCCATTGGGCCAAACACACAAATTCAACAATCACAAATGCAGAGTCCTGTACCTTAGAAGGAATAGTAGAATTATTATAATAATAATAATTCGGGCTGGATGGGACCTCAGTAAGACTTTAGTCCAGCCTCCTGCTGGAGAGGAGACTTGAGGAGGTATGGACATCATTGTATAGGTGATGCGACTTGGTGGAGCTGGCTGGGATGGGAGGGTCCTCAGTTTGACGTGGCACATGTTTGAGAAAACACATCCCTTTTATGAGATTCAAGTTCTGAAGTGCAAACTGTAGTGAAATTTAAACTTGCAGGATTACTGCAAAAGTCTGTTCGTCAGGATTGATTACATGTAATAGTTTGCTACAGCAATACCTCCTGGGTTTAATATGAAACAGGAGTAATTGAAACACTATAGAACAGAAGGAGTTTACTGGTGATGTTTTTAAGAGTGAGTGCATGCCAGACAGTCTAAATAATCTGTTGGCACTATTCAATGCCAACTCTTGATATTAGGTTGAGAAGCTCTTTGGAAAGGTATTTCCAGAGCATTTCGGCAGAAGCAGGGAGCTACCTGGCATAAGGCACAGGCTGTGCCAGGCATGGGCTGGCACAGCATGGGGCTGGGAGCTCAGGGAGCTCAGGGTGGTGGTAGGCTGTCTGCAGGGACCTGGGTGCTGCCAGCCCAAACTCAGGCTGGCTTTTCAGCAGGATCAGCCAAGGCCGAAGGCTGGCAGTGGAGGTGGCAGAAGTGGCAGCCTTGGAATCCCCAAAGGAGAAATGGGGAGGTGGAAAGGACCTGGCGAGGGAGCAGGGACTTTCAGGGTGTGGAGCCAGAGGATGGCCAAGAGGAGAGCTTGGCATGGGTCTGCAGTTCCAGAGCCTTGTGGGAGTTTATAAACACAATGTAAGGGCCATGTCCCTCGCTGTGTCCCAGTGAGCTTGTGGGGATCAAGGAACACCATGGGGCACTCCAGCAACCACGTGCAGCTCTGGAGGCAGCTCACCACCACTGGGCAGGTATCACTGTCCTGAACCCCATCGTACCACTGGAATCCAGATCTGTCCTGTATTCTCCATGGACTCTAAGAGTGCAAACTGTCTCTACTGTAACATTGACCCCCATGGGAACTCGCTGTAAGTTGATGGATTTGCACTAAATTCAAAGCTTTTGTCTTGGAATCCAGACCCCTTTTTCTCCAAAATCTTTGGTTTGGTAGCTCATGGATGCCTGTGCCATGCTGCCCTACCAGTTGTATTTGTGCTGGTGAAGGATCACTCAGTTATTTCCGCTCTGACAGCTGGTAAGTGGCCCTCAGCATCACTGCTTGTGTGCTGCAGCATTGCTGGCTCAGGGCAGAGCCTCAGCCGCCTGTCTGGGCTGAGTCTGTAGTGGATCCTTCAAATCCAAAGCAGACAGTATTATGTATGGTTGATAAAGCCTAAATTCCCTGTTACAGTGTAAGCTGAGAGTAGTATCCACGTTTGTTTCAAGGACAGCAGGACAGCTTGAAAAATTCTCAAAACATAAACATTTCCAGTGACAGCTGTCAATTTATAAGTCATTCTCCATCCACATTGGCAACTAGCATATGCATAATAAAATAAACGGAAGTAATTCTGTACTATTACTGCTTCCTCACATGGTCATATTATGTTACTTAGAAATGTAGTCTATTCTGTTGTTTAACTCTGCTCTGCTTGTGTTGACACAAATGACTACTTTTGTCATCAGTTGGCTAAATTAATGCAGAGCTTGGAAAATACATTTCCTGAGCTAATGGCACAAACAAATAGCCACAGAAGAGTGAACCATTTACACATTTCTCCTTTGGGATACAAAGTTCAGCATAATTACCAGAAACACAAAAGATGCTGTACTAGAGTTTTAATTAAAAACAAAAACAAAATAAAATATACACAATCATTCTGAGTTTGGGAAACAGAAACAAGTCTCATTCTTCTTTGCCACATGGGCTAATAACTGGTTTTAATATGCTGCATTTGTGTCACCAAAGCCATTAATCTCAACCTATTTTAAGTAAAGAACTTTAACTTTGAGGGAAAAACACCCACAGGCCATTTTGTATGGTCTTTCAAGTATTGCTTTGCAGTTAAAAGGGAGATAAATATATAAACAAGTATTTCATGTCATAATTTAATTTTGCTTCATAAATAAAATAATAATATTCTGCAGAAACCCACAATTTTACAGTTATACTGGAAATACTATTTAACCTTGGGTTGTGGACAGAACACATTCTGGCCAGCTGCATGGAGTTGTGCCTGCACAGAGTTTTTAAATCAGTTTAGTGTAGCTCAAGAACATGTTTTGCAATCACATTGGGGTGAAGGATCAGCAGCAAGCTCTGTGGTACATGCTGAGTAACCCTGACTTTGGATAGGAAGTGCAGTGGACTCTTTGGCCATTGGATACCCCAGGAAGACCCTGTCTGCCCACTCAAACATACCTTATGGCACTGTCAGTAATGTGTATCCCACTGGCATCCACCAGGTATGATCAGCTGCAGAGGTGCTTTGCTCTTCTTACTCCTTACAACTCTTAGACAAGTGGAAACGAGACATTTTAGTTAGGCTCTGAGTCTTATGTTTCTTCTGACACACACCCACACACAGGCACACCCTGCCACTCTAAAACTGAAAAGCAATCTATTAAATGCAAAGGCATATGAGAAAGGGCCATCAAAGAGTAGCCCTGGAGGCTGGGTAAGTGTTTTATTGACAAAAGCTCAAGTAAACTTCAAATATGCATAGAGTTGTTACACAGCTTTACACATGTGTGGGGCAAAATCCTTCAAATGATCCTTGGGAAGCCAGCTCCACACTCCCACCACAAGCCCAGCTGTTGATAGTCAAGGCAGCATGAGAGTTTTCTTCATATTATATAAAAAAGGAGAAATGTATCCCGGACAGGGAAAAAAAAAGCAAAAAAGAAACAAACAAACAAAACAAACCCAAAAACAACCAAACAAAACCAACGACAACAAAAAATCAACAAAAAACTCCCAAACAAACAAAAAATCCCCAAACAAACTGACACCCAGCTGTGGGGTTGGGAGAGCCTCCACTCTCCATCCTCTCTGTCTAAAGAGGGAACTATGTAGGTGATTAACTATGGTATGAGAGTGGACCAAGACTAGCAGCCAAGGTTAAAGTTCTCCTTCCTCCCTTGTCCCCAGAAAGTTCTTCAAAATATCTAATTTAGTTTTTCCTCTCTCCTGCCACCTTCCCCACAAATATCTCCTCTCCCACTGCGTGGGAGGAGCACAGGAGAGCGTTGGGTGTGCTGGGTTGGTATTGAGAAGCTGCAGGGAGCTGTTGGGGCTGAGTGCTGCAAGCGTGCTGCTGTTTGGGCTGGTGGCTGGAGGTGGAGAGGGCAACATCTGTGATGAAGCTGAAGCACTGGTGGTCCTGTGATACATGTCACAGCTCTGACCCTGTAGCAGGGTTTAAGGAAATCCATCCACCCTGGCAGATCTGGCCTGGATCATTTCACATGAGCACTGGAGACAAGACCATTTTCAGCCAGATTTTAATGTATCCAGGTTGAAGAATACAGCCACCAGCTCTGCATGGCAATTTTGTGATCGCTAGCCAATTTATGGTGATATTTCCAGCTGAAATAATGAACTGCCACTACTATGTTTATTACTGAAGTAGCCAAATCTGCAAATTTTTTGCCTTTGCCTTTGACTGAAATTTTTGGGAGTGGTGACACAGGACTAAAACCAGACTTCTGTGAAGCTCTAAAACACTTCTGCTTGAATCTCTGGACAAGGGCATGGCCAGACCAAGAAGGCACCTGGCTTGGCTGGTAGCTAAGCCAAAGGTGTGGTGGAGTTGGTAACAACAATCTGAAAAGGGTTTTTTTCATGGCTTCATCCTGATAAGTATTATAAACTCTACAGAAGGAAGTTTGGATATTTTAGAAAGAGAGAAGGATATGAGAGGATATGAGATGCTCCATGATTTGAAGAAAATGCCTGGTGTGGAACATGAGGTTTGCTTCCCAGAGAGAGAGATAAAATCCCAAAGCATGGCCAGGAGTGGGGAAGCATGGAGGCATGGAATGGTGTATTATATTGTTTTGTCTGCATTATGGTTTGTTTGGGTTGCATGAAGAAAGGAATCATTAGTGTATTAGAAATGTTAACACAGTTTGTGTGGCTATGAGACATCAGGTGTCTTAATCAAAAACTAGATTTTCTGCTTGAATAGAAGATAGAGCTGTAGGGAAAGGTCCAAGATGGGGGTTTTTGCCAAAAAGAGGGCAAACCAATTGACTACCACCTACATCAGTTCCACTGATATGGACTAGGTCTTTCACTTCTAGGGACACTGGAGCAGTGGCACTTAGATAAAAAAGTTTTTCCATTACAGACATGAAACAAGCTAATTGTATTTTAATCTGTCAACATTTGTCAAACTACAGGAAATACAGGGTTAATATATAACCGACTTCAACAGTTACTCATTATACTAGAGCAAGATTTAACTCTCCATGGCACTGGTATTCTGAATAAATGGTAGCGAATCAACTTGACTTAAAGATATGACAAAGATTTTGTCTTTCCAGTAACTAAGATATAAATCTTGAATGAAACTTAAGTGAAACAGGGAGAAAATTCACTGACTGTTACTGAAAAGACTTGGTTGCACTTCCTTTTACAGTCATTTCATCTCATTCATATTTAAACAATCTCTATGGAAAAGATACAGAAATAAAGAGCCTTCAGTATAATTGTGATGAAGAGGGAAGATCCACTGAGAACTGGTAAATCAAGAAATAGGAAAAGTAGTTACAGTGTATTGAGCATCTTTCTTTATTCTCATCCAATTGAGTAAAACATTTACAGCATGCCAAAAGCAAAGAAAATGCATTAATTATGTCATAGCACGGATATTTTCTTTGGGAACACTGAAAAGTACAATATAGGGCATTTGCCAGCTAGGAGCAAGTTTTTCAGCAAGAATTATTGACTTTAATTATCCTGTGGTAGAGCTTTTACAATATAGTATAATCTACATTTCAGATTTTGAGCACAGCCCAGGCTAACTCTCTTTGTAAACTCTCTTCTATACTGCCGCAGGCTCCCAGAGGGGAGGGAGGAACCAGCCTCAGGCTCTCTCCCTGTCCTGCTTCCAGGAGGTTTGGCTGGTGTCTCTAGACAATCCTTAATAGCGTCAGGGCTATTATTGAGCTCTTTCAGCACAGTGTAATTCATCCCATTAGCAATGACAGTTCAACACAAAAGCGTCCTCAAGACAGCTACCTTTCTCATAAGTCTTTCTGTTAAAATCAGTTTTTAACCATGTTTGCCTGGTGTATGATCTGTGTTGTTTATTTGTGGAAAACTCAGGCTCTGACTGGCTGACTTCAGCTGGAGAGTTGTCTTCCTGAAAGCCTCCTTACTCCCCTGTTTTCTGTCAAATGCCCTATTACCTGAGAAATCTTTCATGTTGCAACCTGTTGCCCCCAATCTTTCCCATATTTACAGAAAGTTTTGTAGTTCCAAATTGGCTTGTCTCATCCTGAACACAATCTTTGCCTGATTGCAGGAAAGGAAATGGCTCATAAGCTGTTTTCTTCCTAACAAAGTACAAATGTTGACAAATGCTAATTGAAGTTTTGATTACTGAAGAAAGGATAATATATGGGAAGCCTGAATGTTGCTTTTCATAAAAATGCAGAAGGAACTACATCTGCAAGAACAGAAACTCCTTTTCTTATAAATCATATACTTTACCATTTAATGTTGGGTTTTATGTTTTCCTTCGTTTGATGTATGCTGAGTGTTTACCTGTAACAACTTAAATAATTAATTGCTGCAATCATTGTACCAGATTTACTTCAAAACTTATAATGAACCAGTTTAAGATAAAAAAAAAGTGTATAACCACAGAAAATTTCTTCCATTTTCCAGTCTTTGCAGACAACTAGCAGTATTTATATCACCAATAAGAAAATGCTTTTCTTTTACTTTCACACTACACCATTTTGTTTTATGGTGCCATATAGCTGATCCTCTGATTTTATTAGTAATTATCAGGGTCAAAAGATTTCTGTATCGGACAGAAGAAAAGCAGGATCCCTCCTTTCAGTTTTTCTCACTGGGAGCTCACTTTTTACTAGTGTTATAACATTACTTATAAATAAACACTTAACTTCTCCATATTTGAGTTATCTTCCTTCTGACCAGAACTGTCATGAGCTGCAACTTCCAGTTGCTAGGCTGTGTGCCATCTCTCTTTGCTTGCTTCCATAAGGAATAATATATTTTAAACTGACAGGCAGTAGATTTAGATTAGGTATTAGGAAGAAAATCTTCACTATGAGCGTGGTGAGGCACTGGAATAAGTTGCCCAGAGAAGCTGTGGATGCCTCATCCTTGGCAGTGTTCAAGGCCAAGCTGGATGGGGCTTTGAGCAACCTGGTCTAGTGGGAGATGCCCCTGCCCATGGCAGGGGAGGTGAAACTAAATGGTCTTCAAGGTCCCTTCCAACCCAAAGCAATAATTATCCTGGGAGATAGCATGTCCTGTAAAGTTACAGGGCAGATGGGAACCTGTAAATTAATGTCTCATGAAAGTCTAACTATTTCCATAACTCTGCAAACTCATATACGTTGAGGTTTGTTTTACAATACTCTGTGGGTTTCATTCTGTGCCTTCCCCTTTGTTTTACCACTTCTTCTTTCTCAAAACACTCTATTTCCATACTGATTTTAGTATCATATATTCATTGTGCACAAGAACTAACTTCATTGCATCAACCACTTCCTCCCTTGTCACTTCTTTTAATATAAAGAAGCCATTCTTTAGAGAAAGCATGTGGAAGACAGAAAACAGAAGACAGAAGTTTCAGTCTTTGGTCAGAAGTAGGCTACACAAGGAAAGGCGTTGAAAAGAACTGTGCAAGTATTGTCTCGTAAGCCTCAGGCTGCCTCATTTCTTCTTTTTTATTTTTGTTTTTTTTTTTTTTGTCAGAAGGGACTTTCTCATTAGTCACTAACAATACCCAAACATCCAAGCAAGACTGGAAAATAATACTTTACTGCAAGTTTCAATCAGGTTAGCAAAGTTATAAATGCCCTCAAAGTAACTGAGGGGTAAAGATGGAAATGCCAGACCTATTTTATAGCAACATTGCCAGATGTTGTGATAGATCCATTATAAATTCAAATTACATTTTTCTAAGCTAAGATTGCTATCTAGCTGCTGTTTCTTGGGTACATTATTTCTTTCCTTATCTCACTGATTCTTTTCTGAGCATACAGTAAGAAATTTATTAGTAATGTATCAGATTTCCTGGTAAGATATGGTCCAAGAAATGCTGTTATTACATTTTTCTCTTTTTCCC
Source organism: Melanocharis versteri (assembly GCA_013397845.1). Lineage (NCBI taxonomy): Eukaryota > Metazoa > Chordata > Aves > Passeriformes > Melanocharitidae > Melanocharis > Melanocharis versteri. The sequence continues at coordinate 2,163,274 of VZTG01001350.1, read as the reverse complement.
ATACAACCTTTTATCCATTATCATTTTGTCAGTCTTTGCTGTTTGGGCATCTTCACTGGAGCAATGCTGGCTTCAGTTATCTGGAATAGCATATATTATAGAAAAATGAGATTGGAATTGTTTGGTATTTCATTACAGTATAACTGTCTGGGGTAAAACCTTTTTGTGGCACATCCTATTTGTTTTTCATTTCCTTGGAGTCTTTTAAAGGATTCAATTCTTACATCTGGTGTATTTTTGCTTTGGTGTAAAAGCTAACAGGACATTGAGTAAAGATTTGGATGAAAACACAAAGAAAAAAAAAGGAATGAAAAATCATTTATCAGTGTGTGAATAGTTTGAGGATCATTTTAAACTGAAAATAATCTGGAAGCGACTTCTGAGAAATGTGCCTTGTGAGTATCCCCAGGTGTACCCCCACCAAGCAGGAGTAAACACAGCATCTTCAGCCTGAGAACTTTCTGTGCTCTTCCCAGTCCATTCCCGTAATTGTGGCTCAGCAGAGAATACTTCCCCTTTCAAATTTTCTGGAATAATCTCTTGTTCAATCTCTAGCCAGTCTAACACTCTCAAAGTGATACCACTTTTTAAAGGGGTTTTATTAATATATTTTTTTCTAAGCAGTGTGATTTTGAAATGAGTTAAAGCAGGAATAGATGAGCAGCTGGGTACATAATGCTAAGGAGGGTGGGAATGCTCAGGCCAGGGACTCACATGAGTACAAAATAAGGTACATGACTGTACCAGACGAAACTCCAGCCCAAAACTATGTGCCCATGAATCTGCTCAGCAATTCAGTCTGTGGAGTGAAGGGCAAGAATCTCACAGGCAGCCGTGAACCAACCAGCATTTATTTCCAAATAAGGTTGTTGTTACAGACCCCTCAATCCAGGATCTCACAGATGCTGTACCCTCTTTTTTGGAAGAGCTAGTTTGGCAGGTGCAGCTCCTCATTATAACTGTGAAACTGCTAAAAGTGCTTTTTTAAACTTTGATTTTATGTTCCATTTGAAATGCCTATTCTCTCTGCATTTGGAGGTAGCAGCTGTAGCTGGCTGTATAATTTGTTGGAAGTGGCATCTCCTACATAGAAGAGGTTATGAAACATAAACAAAGTAAAGTAACTTATAACAGCAAAGAGAGGCACTTCCAGCTTTCAAAAAAGAAGGATGTGAATAATCTGTGCCTTAGGCAGCCACTTCATGATATCTGTTGGACACTCAATCAAGACTCCATAGAGAGATATCAAGATCTCATTTTCCTGGGACCAAGTCAGAAGCATTTACGTGGCTATCAATGGCAATTAGTCAGCTGTAAACTCCCTGCTTAACTTCTTTCCTGGAGACTTTTAGGAACCTTCCCCAGCTCTGCCTACAGGAATAGTTCTTTATAGCAAACATCCAGTCAGTATTTTCAAAGACTCAAACAATACTTGTATATCGTATAAAGATTAGTTTCCGCTACCAGCATTAAATACAAGCTTTACCCAAGCTCAGCAATATTTGGATTGGGTTTTTCGCTGGGGCCCCTCAGAACTGAGTTTCTACAATCCTGATTCAATCCAAGAACCATTTACTCATAGCTGTTTTGTTGCTGGCTCCAGACATACTGCTCATCCGGTGGAGCTCTGCTCATTGGGAGTAACAATCCTCTGTCATTATTTCATTTCCTTGGATATTTAGAAAATAAAATGCAATTGTCTTTTTTTAATCTAAATTTCTGCTGTAGCAGTAAAACAGAAACAATAATTAAAGTCATAACTCAAGGGCGCAAATATTTACAAATGCATATGTTTGTTTCTCTCCTTGCTCTCTGGAAGCCAGCTGCAAGGAAGGACTGTTAGGTGCTAGCTGCTCTTCCTTAGGTAGGAGGAAGCAAAGCAGAATAGGGAGCGCTTTCAGTGAGATGTGGAGTTCAGGGCTCTGAACTTGTTCTTTTTTTTGCCACACACAGCTGCCACAGAAGGAAGCAATCTTCAGCATCCTAAAGAAAAACCCAGAGAAACACTCAGTGGCTGAAGCACAGTGTTATCCAAACTGTGCTAATCATGGTTGAAATTAACACGCAAACGATGTTAATCACATCATTATCTGTTGAAATGCATTGAGGAACTGCCAGAACAGTAGGCTCTCAAGCAGTGATATTTTTAATACTTGTTATATGCAAGCGAGTTTTGCCAGTCATTCTGCAGAGGTTAAGAAGAAAATTGAGAAAAAGGTCAGAAATGCACTAATTTTGAAATGATTCTCACTTTTTGAGTGCAGAAGCATCTATACTGCACTGGCAGACAGAGCAGAAGAAAAAACAACAGCCATTATTTGTACTGTTGTTCAAATTCGTAAACTGACAGTTCCTCCAATTTTACAGTGGCCGGTCCAGGAACCAGACAGCCCCAGCAGCTGATAATTGCTAGAGATGATATTCCCCCAACAGAGGGCTTGTGCTATCTTTGTGATCCTGTGGCCTCAGCCACCACCTGCCAGCAGGCATCCACCTTGGTCCCAGAAAATGTGGCACTGGCAAGAGTCGGTGAGGGTGTGCTGTGGGTGGGTCACTAAAATATTCTGTGTTAAAAATCCTGCCTAAAAAATGCAGTGACACCAGCACATGTGGTTGCAGCACATGGGTTGAGAAAGACTCAGCTGAGGCTCTTTATCAAAATACTGTGTCTCTGAAGGCAGCTATGGCCTTAGGTAGATTTCGGATTGTGGGGTTTATTTCTGCATTGTCTGTATGTTCTTTAGAGCATATTTGATTCTCTAGGAGACACTAGAAATGCTGCCAGTCACTGCCAGCACTTGATCCAAATTGGTGGGTATGGGTAAAGCCTGCCCATGCAACTCCTTGTTCTTGAAAACGTAAAGAGTGGAAATAGTCCATCCAGATGACCATAAACTACTTTCTTTCTCATATATAGCCCAAGGGAATGCAAAAACGCCTTTCTTCAGCTGTGCCTTTACTAGGAAGACCAGCCTTTAGGAATCCCAGGCCTTTGAGACAAGAGCAAGTGTGGAGCAAGGAAGACTTACCCTTGGCAGAGGAGAGTCTAGTTAGGGCACACTTAAGCAAATGTGCTTTGGACCTGATGGGAGGCACGCACAGCTGCTGAAGGTGCTGGCTGATGTCACTGCAAGGCCACTTTTGATTGTCTTTGAAACGTCATGGAGCCTGGGAGTGGTTCCTGAAGAGTGGAAGAAGGCAGACGTTACTCCCATCTTCAAGAAGAGGAAGGAGGAGGATCCAGGGAACTCGTCAGCCTCATTTTGATCCCTGGGAAGGTTACAAAGCAACTAATCCTGTAAACCATTTGCAGTGAGTATTCAGCATGTATTTACAAAGGAGAGTTCATGGTTACCCATTGTGACACACTACAACGAGGTGACTAAATGGGGGAGGGGAGAGCAGTGGATGCCGTTTGCCACACCTTCAGAAAGGCTTTCCACACTGTCTCCCATAAGATTCTCATAGACAAGCTGACAAAAGTATCAGGTAGATAAATGGACAACGAGTTGGATTGGAAACTGGATGAACTACTGGGCCCAGGGATCAGCAACAGAAAGCTCAGTTATACAAAGTTCACGAGTGGTGTGTCCCACGAGTTGATACTGGGGCCAGTACAGTATAACATCTCCATTACTGACCTGGATAGGGTGCACCCTCGGAAGCTTTGCAGATGATAATAACCTAAGAGGAGTGCCTGATACTCCAGATCATTGTGCTGCCATTTGGATTGGCCTCAGAGGCGGGAAAAATGAAAAGAGGAATCTCAACTGTCATGGAATCAAAGAATGGTTGAGGCTAGAAGGTACCTCTGGAGGTCATCTGGACCAACCCCCCCACTCATGCAGGGTCACCTAGACTATGTCCAAATGACCCACACCCTCCATTGTGTGAGTCTGTAAACATCTGCTCTATGCTGCTATCCAGACTGAGATGCTGGGTTCAATGGAGGTTTGGTCTGACTTAATATGCACTTACCTGCATCCTTTGACAGAATTTTCCCTTATTCATAATATGAACGATATGTTCTGCTAAAAGATAATTTCATCCATTCATCCTATAATAATCAGAGACTTTCTCCAGTTATAAATGGTCCACTGTATCTAATTATACCCCTACATTATGCATAATTTAGATGCTAGGAACATCGTACTATGTTCATCTTAGTGTCTGGCAGCTTTCTGAACTTGCTCAGTAGCTGCTTTTGGAAGAGCAGGGGTATGGCTGCTCTGTGGAAGTGAAACCTGGTCTCAACCTGCTACTTCAGTGCTATCAGTACCTGCTGGAAAACCAGCTGTCTGGAAAATTACCTGCAGGGACGTTTCAACCAAGGGCAAATAGATAATGTACATGCCAGCACTACAGTAGTTGCTGATTGGATTCTGTAAAGAGTCCAAGGACAGAACTGAGACTGGTGTACAGTTCTGGATCTTTGAAATCAGAGTCTAAATTAGAGTCAATCTCCAACTTAGAATTCCTTACATGCAGCAGGTAACATCTCTGCAATGGACCAAACCACACATGACATTTCTGAGAAAAATTAATCTGAAAGGTTAAACATAAGTAAAACCACAATTGCAAGTTATTTCTGAAAGTGGCTGAAAAAGGCAGTGTATGAAGGATGTTACTGAAAAGGTATCATAGGTACGTAACAGTCTTCTTACTCTTTTTGATGCTGTTGTCCTTGTGAAGCTGTGTATCAGCCTTTGATTTACTTTAAATCGGTTGTCCTCTTTATCAGATGGTGCTGATGACAACTGAATAAAAGGACTGACTGGTTCAATAGATCAATCCAAAAATTGGTAGGAGGTGTGTGACTCATTTTGAGTAGGGAGTGTCCAGGATTATCTCTCCTCTCTACGAACAAATGCACATGCAAACTGTGTCTGCAGAAACCAGCAGCAGATTTAAAATACAAGTTTAGGTGCCAAAGTTAAAGCAAAAGTTCCTGTTCATAGCAGTTCTACCCTCCTGTATATCAATTATCTTTATTGTATATAATTTGTGTCTTTATTGTATATTTAAGGTGTATATATTAAGGTGTATATTCTAAGGGCCATATTCTGACAGGCTGCCTACAAAAGTATTTGCACAGATCTCAGTTGGAACGTTTGTGAGGTGAAAATTATTAGACCTTTAAATTTATTTGGGCACTGAACTGCTGCTAGTTTCAAAGGAAGTACCAAAATAGCTAAAATGTTCTAGACCTAAGGCATTACTCAACATAATATTAAATCTTTGAAATTTGGGCCTTGAACTCATTTGCTGATATCTATTACCCTGCCAGAAAAAAAAGGTGGAAAGTGGCACTTGAAAATTATATACTATTCTAGTCTTGTGCATGTTACTTCCTCATGAATCTTTGTCAAAACCAGAACTATTTCAAAATTGTAGTGTGTCTGACTCACTGAGGGAGGGTATAGGAACAAAACTACTTGTGTGAGATTTTTTACTACTGTCTGCCTTGGTTTCCCACCAAAGTCAAGAGACATACAGCACTGTGAAGAACCTTCAAGCGCTTTACAGGAGTGCCTGTAAGTAACACTTCAAGGTTAATATCAAGGAGCTTTGGACAGTAATAATGGACTGAGCTAGCTGTTCTAAGGTAAAAGGACTTGCTTTAAGTTAACGGTTGTCACCTTACTGATTGGAGAGTCTATTCCTAAAGTTTGTGAAACAATTTACTCCTAAACTCTCCCGAAAGTGTGTATGGAGCTATTCTGTGTAGGAGAAGGGACTGTAATCTCGTATGTTCCCTTCCATCCCTCACACTGGACTTTTCTGTTTTAGAGTTGGTTTTGGCAATAGGCAAAATGCCATTTGAGTTTCCCAAACTGGGTCTCCATTCCCTCCTGCGCTTTAAGGGAAGAATATGTCCATAGGTTTGTTGCACCACAGCTTTCTAACACAGCCTATAGACCTAAGAGAAAATTTGATTTCTCATTCTATGTCCCTTCCATAGCTGCCCATATCCTATGGCAGCCCACAACACATTTTCTGTGTCCTTCTCTGAGTGCCCAGCTTAGTCAAATAGAGCTGGTGCTGGCAATTAGGAAACACAGGGAGAGGTTCATCTCCCCGGCTTTGGATAGCTCTGTCTGAGTAACCCTGACACTTTTCACAGTTGAGCTAGAGAAAAAGTTCTCATAGAATGCAATCCATCTTCTGTGAGGGTGGACTCCTAAAATAGGTCTGAAGTAATGGTTCTGGGTAACTGCATTTTTCTCTTCATTGACATAGACAGATCAGATGTGGACATCACAGAATCACAGAAGACGTGGGTTGGAAGAACCCTTTAAAGGTTCTGAGTCCAACCTCCAGTGCTATAGACATCTCATTTTAGATGACATTTAATCAACTTGTGGCATCCTAAAAAACTTTTAATATTTTGCAGTGTTCAGAATTTTCCCAAGCTATCTATTTTCAATACATGAAAAAAAAGAGATCTCAATCAGTTGCTGTTTTTGCTTCTGTTTGTTTTAGCTTGTGTATAAATTGTTACATTGGAATTGCTATGTTGTTTAGTATTTCAAGTTCCTATGTGCACATATATGATTAGATATTTTAGTAATCATTTCTGTTTAATGTGTTTACTACCATTTATCCTTACTCATGCAGTTAAAAGCAAATAATGTGAACATGAGAAATGATGAGGGTGTCAATGAAGCCCTGGGGATAGCTACAGTAATGTTGCTGGATTTTTGATAGGGCTTTTATTTCTCTGTTGAATGCCCTGCATTGACCAAAGGGAAAAATGAAGGACTCCCTCCTGTATTTTTGCTTTTACTATGCCATAGTTCAGCATTAGATTTTTTGACTGTATCCAAAAAAGGGAAGTAATTTTCTTACATTTCAAACTGATTCAGGCTAGAAATGAAGGCTTCTGAAACTGCCAAAAAGGGAAATATTTGTTTTTATATTCTTATTGTGTGCTTTCTCTTCTTTAATTCCTGTATAAAATCCTGACAGGATTTATGAGGCAGAGATCACTGTGTAGCTGAAGCCAGAGGAAAATCACTGTGAAGCTGGGCATCAGTGGGATATAAGTTTCCCATTTAACCTAATGTTTCTCTTAATAAGACTTTGTTTTTATGTATAAGGGTCCTGCACGCCATCTGGGCAAAGGGCCTGCCAAACTTCCATACTCCTCCCGAGATCAGCCCAAACAGTGCTGTGCAGAGAAAGTTATATCAGACTTGGTGTGAAGGTGCAAAAACTGAGTGGTACTATCCAGTCCTAGCTAATGGCACTTGTAGTTCTCGGGCTTTGCCTGACTTAGGTCTGTATCAAGATAGAAAGCAGACTTAGAGATCTGACTCCTTTTGTCATGCTTTGTTAAGTTAGCTGTGTGTCTTAAAAAAACCCTAATTATTTAGTAAATCCTGTTCTTCTACTCACTGTATATTTTTAGGAGATACCTGCTTCTTCCATTATATTAAAAATTGGTAAGGTGTTTGCATGGGTGATTAATTCATATACTAGAAATGTAGACCTGCTGTTCACCTCTAAGCAAGAAACAGCCTGGGTAGAGAAGGTTTCACAAATACTCTCTGCAAATATTTAGAGTTTCAATCTATTGCAGTTGGACTAGATGATTGTTGTTGGCCCCCTCCAACTCAGTTATCCTATTCTATTCCATACTATCTGTAGCAAGCCATTATGAGTTGCAGGGTGAGCTAGGAACTAGGACAGGACCAAATTGGTTGTAGAGGCAGCCACAACTACTTGGATGATGAATATGGAGGAGTCTCCATAGAAGGCAGGGAAGAAATCATACAAAGCATAAACACATACTATAAAAAAATTACATAGCTGTAGCATAGGGTTCATGGCTGAGCTGGAAGGACATTTTCTAGGGTCTCTTGATGCTGTGTACTTATCTTCTGCTTCCTCAAATCTGTAGCCATATCTGAAATGCCAGAAGCAGGATCTTAAGAATGCTTTTAATTTTTTCTTATTTTAAAATGAAACTAGAAAAGTAACTTTTAAATATGTTGCACTAAATTCAGTACATCACCAGCCTTAAGAACTGTGGTCCAACCTCCTTGCCAGAGAAGCTCCTTTGGAGAATTTGTTTTTATGATTACTCCTGCCAGCATGCCATATGGTGGAAGAATATCATGCTTCCAGAGCTGAGTAAATATTTCCTAGAGAGGAAAACTAAAACATAGAGAGGTTCCCCTTGGACCCAACCAAAAAATCAGTTACAGAAGCAGAACTAGAGCACAAGAGTTTCCAGCTCCCCTCTGTGGGAGGGGGAGTTTTCATCACTAGACACTATGGTGGAAAGAAATTGGCAGTTCAGAGCAAGAAACTGCTTTCCAAGAATAATTCTTTCCTTACATTACATAAATAATGGTAGCAGCCCCCACCTTAGTTCATGTTACAGGACAGAAGAAAAAGTATTTTTCTTCGGACTGCAATTGAAATGAAGGTTTTGCTCTCGTCAGCCTCCTGTTAGAATTCCTAGCTGCACCTAACAGCTTCACGAAAGCTTTTGTGATTTATGTTTTTAAGAGGAATCATTCCAAAATGCTCTCAAAGTTTACTATTTCTTTAAGCTCTGAATTAGCCCCTTTAGTGGTGCCAAAAATTTATTTCTACCTCTAAGCCGGAGTATTATTTTCCTTCCCCAAGCATTCACAGCTGTTTAAGTGCCTGCTGATATAAGAATGTTCAGCCTCCAGACATTTTTTTATGTTTAGAGTTTTCATCCTTTGAGTGATTCTCCTGTACTCAATGTTGAATGTCTATGCCTGCTGCTGATGCCTTATGTGGGGAAAACTGAGGTATCTGCCCAGCCACAGAAATGCACAGTGTGAGCCTGACTCTTACCCTCGAGAAGGCTCAGCTTAGAGATGGGCTCTGGAGGGGATGGGAATGCTCCCTTCACAGCCTTCAGTGACCATGGAGAGACACCTGAGCATCCATGCCACAGGCTCCAAAATTCACTTGTCCCTACAATGCCTTTCCTGCCTTAAAGCTCTGGGTTCATGCAGGTTAGGGACAAACCTACCATGTATGTTTTGTGTAGTGCAGGGATATCATGTAACAGCATTGAATCTGCTCAGAAAAGGAGACTTTTTGTTTCTTTTCAAGTTCTGTCCATATTTCACAAGTCTCCAGCCTCCCAGTCCAGAAGTACTTCTGTTAAACCTGAGGATGCAGTCATGCCAAAATCCCAGTCACATATTGCAGCCATGTACTGAATGCTTATAAGCATTAACCCAAATTCACCATACCCATACATACAAATGCTCAAAACCATTCAAAACCTGTGCCTGAGAACAGCCGTGAATTTGGTGCTGCTAAAGAAAACTCAAAATGCGTTATTTTCTCACACAGATGTTTTGGACAGTATTAGATAAATGCTAGCCTTTTTGCATTTTATTTTGTTCAGGCTTCTTAAATCAAGAACAGAATGCCAGACAGATTCACTGTGCAAGGCAATTTTTCTTAGATCTACAAAGAAGCTGTGGCAGCACATACTGTTCAACAACCAGATCATGGAAGTACAGGATTTGCTGCAAGGTTTGCTGGCTGTTAGGTCTGGTTCTGCTTGATTTCAGGATCATAAACATTTCCTTTTTGATTACGTTTCCTAGAAATGTCTTTCAGTAGAAAAAGGACAAAGCAGACCACCCAAATAAGCAGAAGGGCAGCTCTGCTCGTGGCAGAGCTGGAGCCAGGTGGCTCATGTGCTGACTCTCCTCCCTGTTTCACTGGCAGCACCTTCCCAAACATGGTGACTTCTACTTACTTCTGGGGCATTGATCAGCTAATTTTGCTCCCGTGAAGGAGCTGTTAATCGCTCTTGATCTCCATTTACAGCTGAGTTCACTTAGGTCCTGGAGGAAAGCAATTTTCTCAGCCTTCCCAGGCCCTGTGATAGTGCCAGGAATTAAGCCCACCCTGAGAGCCTACTGCCCACTGTTCGCATGTGCTGAAGTGGTTAAACATAGAAAACACTCAGCATTTTTCAGGATAGTCCTCAGCACTATAAAGGATCAGACCCAAGTAAGGCCAACGAAAAGCAGCACATCAGTCCAAGAAGGTCCCAGCTGGGGATGGATGCTTGCTCCCATAATGTTCAGCTCTTGTTGCACACAAAGGAGATAATGACACAACTAATAACTAGTTACAATGAGAAGAAGGGGGAAATGGTGCAGTGAATGCTAGCAGAATTCATAAAGTCTAATGCTAATAAAATAGAGTATGTGTACAAAATTATAGTTTAGTTCCTGACTACCTGCTGTGTTCAAGCTAAGCAAAAGACAAAGTAATATTTTCAGGGTGTATTTTACAAAGACAACTATTACCTATTTAAGATAAACTTACCACTGTTTATTTCATTTAATTAGTATCTCATTTGTTCTAGAACGTTAAAAGGCTAATATGCATATAAATTTACCTTGCATCTTTGGACAATTGCACTATAAATATTGTATTGTAAAAAACCAAGGAATGATATGAGCACTGAACTGTCTCCCATCAAGCTGAACTGAATCACAGAAATACTCTGTAATTTACATAATGGGCATGCTGGTAGGCAGGAGAGATGGTGACAAGCACAAGCTATTAGGGTTAAAAAGGGTTAAACAATATCTCAGAATGGTGATATTAACTAACCTACCTCCGGCTGAAGCAGCTGTGCTTCACTCCCCATCCCTGGGCAGCGTGCACATGCTGCTTCACCAGCTCCTTCCTCCCTGGCAGCTGCTCTGGCTGCTCCCCTTCACGGGGGTACCAACAGGAAGTTTCCATGCTCCTCTCTTTCCCTTCTTGGTGCCTACAAGGCAAAGCTGGCATCTGCAGGGAGCAGTGGGTGCTACAGGAGGCTGGTGTCTCTCTTATATGTACACTCACACCCACACACACTTACATATGCGTGTGAACCATTATCTCCACAAAGCTGGCGAGAAATCAAAGTGTGCAAAACATAAAAGGACAAAATATAGATATCCTTTTAAAATCGCCTCTTCAGTATTTATATTTATAATAAAATAATTTATAATATCTGAAAAAAATTATAATATCTGTGACATTGGGGACAAATATTTTGGTCTCATGTGTGGCAGTTCAGTGCCGTGTGAATCAGACCTGCACATTTTGCAGTGTGAAGAAGTATCAGACAGCCAGTTAAAAGCACATTATTGTCGGTAGTGTGGCCCTGTAAACAACAGTTATTCTTTTCTTTTCTTTCCCTTTCCTTTTAGTTTGAGCCACTGCAGTGTCAGCAACAATCAGAAGAAAATGCGAAGATTCATCTCAATAGCTCGGAATGCATGGGAAACTTTTATATCTGAAAGGAAACCTGGCTGGAAGTATCAGATGCAGCTTTTTGCAGTTTGCTCTGCAGTTGGCTTCCTCTCCAGCTTTCTTTTTTTTCTTAGCATGCACTTCTCCTTGGCACACCACTCTTTGGGGCCCTTACTGATTTCTGGATTCATCTGGATTTTGCTTTCTATCATGCTCTTCTGTTTCAAGCACCTGCGCTGTTTTAGTGTTCTGTTCCTCCTTTCTGGTGGACTGAAAAATGGCAGGGATGCTCTTATTACTGCTGGCACAGGTGTCGTGGTGGCCAGCAACATTCAAAATATTTTTCACAATCTAAAGGTTCTGGCAGACAGTATAACCTGTCATCTAAAGCACGAGCAATTTGCCTTGATAAAATATTACGTTGAGGCAATAAAATGGATTTATGAGGCGACCAGGCTTCCTGCTGAACTTCCTAAAGATTTAGTGGTCCTAAAGCACGAATTCATATCATCTTATTCAATTTCAGATGATGCATTAAAACAAGAGCTAAATGACACAGAGCAAGAAATCCAGAGAATTGCCAACCAGATATCTTTTATGTTGACTATACTGCCCTATATAGGTCAGAAAGTATTGCCTATATTTGGGTTTTTTCTAGTTTCTTTTGGAACTGGCCTCTTTATCAAAAAATTTTTGGGTTCTCATAGCACCAAATTTAAGAATATTTATATCACAAAACAGTTCATTGCATTTGATGAGCACCAAAAGCAACAGCAAAGACCCTGTCTTCTGCCACTTAACAGAAAAGAGAGAAAAGATTACGTGACAATCCCATCTTTCTTCTTCACAAGAAAGGACAGGAAAAAAATGCTGTGCTCTTTTCTCCCTGTAATTATTCATCTTTGCATATGGCTTCTGTTTGCTGCAGTAGACTCTTTGTTTTATTTGTTAATTATTTCTGTGAACAAATATCTCCAAGAAGTACCGGATCTAGACATTCAACTCAGCCTCTTTCAGAATGTGAGTACTTATCAGTACCATATATTTCTTAGTTTAGTGTTGAAAAATTTCCCTTCATCTTCAGCAGCTCAAAGAGCAGACATATAGCCAATGAGCCATCAATTCTTTCCTGGAATACCATTCATTTCAAAAAGGGCCATTGCCTCTACAGATACATACGTTGAATGGAACCAGGCTGTTCTTTCCAGAGCATTGTCATATTTCTAGAGAATGCTAAATTGTAAAAGAAGGACTTTAATTCTTCTATTTATATATATGAAGAAAACCCGAAGCTTAAAATTGGAAACTCACAAAACCAACGTTTGTGAAGCACTACTTTTATAGTCAAAAGTCACTGTGACACTGATGTAAGAGGTGCCTACGTTTCTTTAACTGAGTGGTGTGAGGAGCTCATCAGTTGTATGCGTGGGTGCATACACATGAAAGAATAACTTGTTGTTGCCAAAATCTCCAGGTTCCTCTAGCAGGAGCAGCAGCAACACAGAGAGCCATAGATTAACTAGGTTGGAAGGTAAGTCTGGAGGCCATCAAGACCAACCTCATGCTCAAAACAGGGACAACTGGTTAGAGCATGGTGCTAGTAACACCAAGGTTGTGGGTTTGAGCCCCACAGGGGCCATTCACTTAGCAGCTGGGCTTGATGATTCTTGTGGGTCCCTTCCGACTCTGAATATTCTGTGACTCTAGGGCAAATTTCAGAGACAGATCAGGTTGCTCAGAATCTTGTCTGAGTACTGTTAAAGGTGGAGATTTCACCACTGGAGTGATGCCTTTAGTGCCCAGTTTGATAGCTCAAGAATTATTCATCCCAACTAAATCAAGCAAGGGCAGCAGGAGGCCAGCACGGGTGAGCAAGGAGCTCCTGAAAAAAGCACAGACCAGGTGAAAGAAGGGACAGTGGTTCCAGGAGGAACGTAGATACACTGTCTGGTTGCATAAGGATGGGGGCAGGAAAGCCAAAGTCCACCTGGAGCTGAATCAGGTGAGGCAAGAGAAAGGCACCACAAAGAAAGACATGGGGAAATGTAGGTCCACTGTGAGGAGCAGGAGGGTCTTGGTGGCAACAAAGGACACAGAAAGCCCAAGGTATCTTCAGCTGTGCCTTTACCTAGGAAGACCAGTCTTTAGGAGCCCCAGGCCTTTGGGACAAGGCCAAGTGTGGAGCAAGGAAGACTTACCCTTGGTGGAGGAGAGTCTAGTTAGGGCACATTTAAGCAAATGTGCAACCATGGGACCTGATGGGGGGTAAGCATGAGTGCTGAAGGTGCTGGCTGATGTCACTGCGAGGCCAATTTTGATTGTTTTTGAAATGTCATGGGGCCTGGGAGAGGTTCCTGATGAGTGGAAAAAAGCAGATGTTGCTCCCATCTTCGAGAAGGGGAAGGAGGAGGATCCAGGGAACTACAGTCTGGTCATCCTGACCTTTATCCCTGGGAAGGTGAGAGAGGATATAACCATGGAAGCCATTTTCATACACGTGAAGGTCAGGAAATCTATTAGGAGTATTAAGCATGGATTTATAAAGGCTAAATCATGCTTGACCAATCTAACAGTTTTTTATGATACAAACACTGGGTTGCTGAATGAAGGGAGAACAGTTGATGTTGACTGTGCTTTTATTGTTTTCCTCTGCTTGAACACTGGAACACAGCATCTTCATTGACAATCTGATGAAGTGCGGGCTAGATGAAAGGAGAATGACATGAACTGAAAATTGACTAAACTCTTGGACTCAAAAAGATCTGACTTGTGGTATAAAGCCATTTTTATGTCCCCCAGGAGTAGACACTGGAACCTATATTATTTAATCTCTTCATTACTGGCCTGCAAAGACAAACAGATTGTAGCCAGACCAGGCTGCAAACAATTCGCAGACACACGCTGGGAAGAGTGTCTGAAACACCACTGGATTGTGCTGTCATTCAGAAGGTCTTCAAAAGGCTAGAGAACTGGGCTGAGAGGAACCTCACATTGTTCAGCCAAGGAACATGTCATGTCTTGCAGTCCTTGAAGAGAAATAACTCCATGCACGTTACATGTTGGGAGCTGACTGGGAGGTGGCTTTGCACAAAAAGGCCCTGAAAGTTGAACACTAAGTTGACCACAAGCCTGCAATGTGCCCTTATGGCAAAGAAAGTGCTTATTTTGGGCTGCATTAGGCAGAGCAGTGCCAGCAAGCTGTAGGATGTGATCCTTCCCCTGTGCTTAGCACTGCTAAGACCCAGCACAAGAAGGGCGTATACTGGACTGAGGAGTCAAGGAAAGGGTCAGGAAGAGGATGAAGGGCCTGCAGCATCTGTCACATGAGAAGAGGTGGGGGCTGTTCAGGCTGAAGGAGAGATGGTTCATGGGGAATCTTATAAGTGTGTGTAAATAAGTGAGGGTGGGTAGGTGTAAGAAAGAGGAACCAGACAAAGGAAATATTTCTTCAATGAAAAGGTTGTCAAGAATTGGAACGGGCTGCCCAGGGAAGTAACGGAGTAACCATCCCTAGAAGTGCTCAAGAAACAACTCAAATGTTTAGTTTTTATGGTGTTGTTTGGTCAAAGATTGGACTCTATGATCTTGGGGTCTTTTCCAACCATGATTATTATATGATTCTGTGACTTATCAGTGGTGCACAGTGCAGGGAGAAGAGAAAATTAGGACAAATTGAAGGAAATACATTTTTTGTTTACTCTTCAGGTGATCAAACAATAGAACAAATTTCTGAGACAGGTTGTGGGGTCTCCATCCCTGGAGATATTAAGAACCCAACTGATCACAACCCTAATCAACCTGCTGTAGCCTCACTATTTGCTATGTACTGTTGTGTGTGGTTTTGCCTGTGTTTCTATCCTTTGTACCTTGACGGCAGCCTCGTATCATGACCTGCCTTGGGTGTGACCTAAGTCAGGGCAAAGGAGCTTAGTCCCACCACCCATGGACAGAAGTACTGAGCCTGACCATGTCTGGCTGATTAATGGGTCCTGTACTATGAATTTGCTCTCTTTATGTGCATTGTTCACTCACGTGGAAGGCTGGTTGACTCCTTCAAAACAGAAAACTAATGCCATCATCAGACTGTTTATAGTTCCCCAAGGAAAGATAATTACATTAAAATGTAAAATTTAATCTCAACAGATTTGTTTTCTCAAGCCTCAGGGCTGCTGATCTCAGGGAGTCTGGGAAGCTGGGTGGGCAGGACAGACTCAGAGACTTGAGATGTTTATTAATTAGCATGAACAAGAAAGTTCTTCATGCACTAGTACCCCTGTTTCATATTGAGTTCCTAATGAAGATTTTCCTTGCCTATACATTGGCTCAGTTTAGTGATAAAATGTCCTGAGATAGTTTGGAACAAGATGATGTCAAGGAAAGGCTAACAGGCTTAAAATGTGTTGGGAACTTGATTTCTCCAATGAACATCTAACAGAAGTGTCTGGCCTCTGTAGGGTGATTAGAAAAGCCACAAGGAAGAGCTTATTATTTCTCTGACATGATCAGAAAAGAGGCTGGGTTATTCAGCGTCCCTGTAGTGTTCCTACACACAGAACAGAAAGTTGCCTGCCAGTATGGTCCCAGCAGCATGTCTAATTTACCCTTCTCATTGAATGTTTCAGTCCACAAGCAGTGAAAGACATCAATTAAGTGAAGGCACCTACAAGAGGAGACCAGGCAGCCTCGTTTGCCTGACAGCCTTTGGCCAGAGCACTGCCTGGGCCGGTGCCTGGCTGCAGAGAGGGGACAGGGCCTAGTGCCACATAGCATGGCTGAGTTGCTGTTCTGTACCACCTACAACATCACTTCAGGGTGTGGTTTCAGGGGGAAGCAAGGGTGAGCACCCCTGAACATGCAACATTTTTGCCTCCCTCTCTCCACTGAGAAGGTTGTCAGGATCAGCCCTACCCCTGCCTCCCCTGTCCTGTGCTGCCCATCGCCTTCCTGTTTGCCCGAGACCTGACTCAGGCACACAGTGCCAAACAGCAGCACCGGTGTGGGAGGCAGCTGCAGGGAACAGAGCGGCGCAGGCGAGCCCGAGCCCAGCCAAGTCCAAGCTGAGCCGAAAGGAGCCGAGTGGAGCTGGGTGGAGCGGTCAGCAGTGCCAGGGCCTCTACTGGAAGCAGCTGCACAGAGTTGAGTCCAGCGTCCGAAGCGGTGGAGCAGTGTGGCGGGGACAGTGTTGCTTTCAGGGGTTTGTCTGGCATTGTTTTCTGCTGTCTCAGGCTCCGGGACAGGGAGAGTGCTGTGAAGAGTGCCTGCCACCTTGTCTTTGTCTGGGGAAAGCCATGTGGTGCCTGGCATGAGAAGAGCCACCATCTTGGCTTTGTCTCAAGGCCACGTGGAACTAAGTTGAGGTGGTGAATACCTTTTGTGTGTGGGTAAACCACCACCTGTTTTTATATACATTTGTTATTAATATTGCTGCTGTTACTGTGCATCCCTTATTCCATTGCTTGCTGCTTTCAGTAACTTGTTACCTCAACCCGCAGTCTCTGCTGTTGTCCCTCTCTTACCAGAAGGGGAAAGGCTTACTTGGAGTTTAACTTCTGGCTGGTGTTAAACTCCAAACATGGCGTGGAAGCACTGCTGATCATGTGCTGAGACAAAACCAAAGGGACACTCTGCTCTGCAGTTTTACTCTGAACGAAGGACCCCCCAACAGGGCACCTGGGCAGAGTCATAGGAGTGGAAAAATATTAAACCATTATAACCAGATTAAGTAAATATTTCCCTATCAGAGCCACTGAGAAGGTAAGTTCTTAATGGTCCGAAATGCTGGACAGTTTCCCAAGAGAAATCGTGAAAATACAGTCCAAAACATTTATAAATAGCCAAAATATATATTGTTTTGAGCAGATCATATATAGACACTGGATGGTCTAGATGATTTAGGGTCCCTTGTGAATCTGAATGTCCAGTGGGAGAAATATTAAGAAAGGAGGGAATCTGTATTATAACCAACAAATCTTTTTTTTCCCCTTTTCTTGTGCAGAAGAATGAGAAAAGCTATATAATTTCTATGAAAGAGCATATTGCCAAGACTGATTCTTTCAAGATCCCTTTGTTTAAGCATAACTGCATCCCTCATCCAGAGCTCGCTCTCTCCACGACATGGATCCAGCTTGGAGTCATCATCTTCTTCTTAATCATTTTTGGATTATTCTCTGGCCTCCTGACACAACTTAAAATACTTGTGTCAACTGCCTTTTATCCTGACACTGAGATGAAACGGATACATTATTTGTATGCAAAATTACTTAAAAAAAGAGCAAAGCTACAAGAGAAAACTGGGAAGAACATGTTTGTGAGAACGGTAAGCCATCAGCTGTGGGGAAAAAATAAATCTTCTCACTGGGTGGTAGCCAGATCCAGGAAACACTTAAACACTTGTTAACTTCAATTATGTGCTAATAGACTTTCCCCAATGCTCAGGAGCCAGAGACAAGTTGCCTAATGGTAAGATTAGATCATCTAATTGTTTTGCTCTGTACTTCAGCACACATGCCTCAGACATGACATTGGTATGCTCAAATGACTATATGCTGGCAAGAAAATATTTCTCAGATTCAGAGTCCTTAAAAGAAGAAACTTTGTTTTCATAAACATATGAAAAGCACTTAGAGTATTCCTGCAATCTAGACAGCAGCTGCTACGCAGTAAGAGCAGCCCTAAATGTTGAAAAAGATGTTCTGGTATTGCTTAGCAAAATGGAAGGTGACATTTCTGTTTTATAACACAGTGTGACTGCAAATACTGTTAGGAAACAGAACTTTTTGATTGCAAAAACATTTAACCATTTAACATTAAACATTTTAAGTTTAAATAACTAGCACACATACATATACCTATGGCAAACCCAGATAGATAGCTGCAGACATATACAGTTTGTTTAAGTTTGGTTTTTTTACAGCCTTCAATAGTGACTATACAGGGTATTAGTGTCTGGGTGATCTTAACTCAGTAATACTATCATATAGACCATATTTCTGTCTTTTCAGGTCAACTTTTGGTTTCCAATACTCAAGGCAAGAGAGGCAGTGAGGAAGAAAGAAAGAAAGGAGTGTAGCAGAATGACAGGATGATGTGAAAAAGACCAAGTGAATCTTTGGATATGGCTGAGATGCTTTAGCTCCACCTGTGTTTTGTGCTATCTTTCCTATGGAATGTCAATTCTAAAGTGTAAAAATTTCACACTCAAAGGCTGAGCAGCAGTATTTTGGAAAAGATGCCATTGTGGATAGTGTGCAGTTCACCACAGATTTCTCTGGATTGCATTAACAGTTGTTTTTTCAGCTTGGGGTCTGCATAATTTGAAACTTGAGAAAATCACGGATGATCTGTTCTTCTGTCTAAAAGCAATAAAACAGTTTGGAGCTCATAGGACTACAGCAGAAACCTCTTTGGGTTGAGCTAACAGAGGATGTAATGGCAGCAGCAGGTTTGTTTTCTTCACGTTTTCCAGACACTGGAGATAGAAGACACAGCAGAATCTGTCCATTGCCTTCTGGGATGGCCAAGAACTGAGGCTTAGATCTTTCTAGACATTTTTATCTATTTCTCGAGCCTCAAACCCTTCAGCCTGGATCTTTACCATCCCTAGCTTTTAGTCTCCTACCTAGTCTCCTACCTTACTTGAATTCCTTACTTGGTCTTCATCTCCCACTTCCACATATCCATGGTTTGTATCACTAGCACAGATTGTACCATGCCTCTGATAATCATGAGAGAGGTTATGTAACACGTAGAAGTGAGAATGCTCAAGAGAGCTAGAGTAGAGAGGAATCAGGTGCTGTGGGTGCAAACAAGGTGTCTTTAAAGGGTGGGGCATATATGTAGAGGTGAGCAATGTTTCAAATCTTGCAGACTGAGGAAGCTTGCAGAAGAGACAAAAATGGGCTTAATTTTGTTGCATAAGCACCATTGACTTCAATGAAATAAAACTGAGCCAATACTGAAGTGCTTCACCTATCCAACCAGCATTGGTGATGTGACCTTCATACAATACAAGAACAAATGCAAATTGCCTAAAGACGTAGGAATGACTGATGTAGCTTTAGAGATTTAATGTAGAGCTAAAAAATGTACCCAACTGGCAGTGTATTTCTGATTTTCAGCCACAGCCAACTTCCTTTTTTAGGCTGGGATAATAGGAAATTCTGCTCTCTTCCTCTATAATACATGCATGGTTTCAGGACAGCCATTGATCAATGTCTCTGTTATCTGAATGAATTAAGACTTAAAACTCTCTGGTAGCAACTGTCAGAAGTCATTTTCCACCTAAACCACTGAAAAACACGAAGACTGTTTTTCATTGGGCATTCCAAAGTCTCAGTTCTCCATGGATGCAGGTGGTTCAGGTTGCTGGTGTGACAACAATTTGTCTCTGGAAAATGGTGCTGGGTTAAAGCTATGCATTATTGAGGGTTCTGCTGAATGTCTCTGAGAGGCCTGACTACGTCCTTTTTGCTAAAGTGGGACAGCCCTGAATAGTAGCAGAATGTCAGCTTGTGTTCTAGGTGCTACTGTCAAGCACCAGTAGCAAGAAGCATTCTGATGAGAGAAGCAATTAGAAGGTTGCTCTAAATTTGGACTCACAGAACAGAATAGTTATCCAGGTACTATTGATAAGAGGATACACTCTTGTTATCATTGCAGATGAAAGAGAAATAGTTACATGTCAATAAGAGCTGAATATTTTTGGCAGGGTTCTGACTAATTGCTGGCAGGAGCTGGATGTGCTCCTTTCAATCCCAGAGGACAAGCTGGTGAGAAGCCCAAATATGGGGGCAAGTCTGATTGACAGCACTACCACAAAACACCACCACCTGCTGCATTTGTCATCAGGAGGAAAACTTTTGTTTGGAGTTTCTTGCCTTTCCTGTTGGATGGTGTTGACACCCAGAATACCTTTTCTCTCTGTTGTTCTGCAAGGAGCAAGCGAAAGCTTTGCAGCCCATGGGACTGGTTCATCAAAGTGACTAAGATGTTGGTCAATCATTGGGAGAGACGCCTAAATCTGTTAGGATTTTGAGTTCTGGAGTACACTGTCAGGACAGTGCCATGTCTGAACTTTTCATTTACATAAGGAAATTCAGCCAACCTTGAATGTGGACACTCCCACCACTACCTGTCAGGACAATTAAGTATTGCTTAGTTTGCCCTTCAAACTGATAAAAGACAATCTTTCTTGGGTAACTAATTGTAATTCTGTACAGCATGTTCGATTCTGGTAAATATTTTATCTAGATGCTTAACCCCACTACCCAGTGACAGAAGACATGGAAAACCCCAAGGTATTTCTTTGTCTTGGTCTTTACAGGTAAGACTGATCTTTAGCCACAGCAGACCTCTCAGACCTGAAGGAAAGGCTGGAGAAAGGAAGACTTGCCTCTCATGGCTAGAGAGCACTCAAACACACAGGAGCACTCAAACAACATAAGATGTGATGGGAGGGATCCATGGGTATTGAGGGTGCTGGTTGATGTCACTGAGAGGCGTCTCGATTTTTTGTAAAAGGTCATGGTGATCGGGGGGATTACTGAGGACTGGAAGAAAGCACATGCCACTCCCATTTTCAAGCAGGGCAAGAAGGAAAATCTGAGAAACTAAAGATTTGTCAGACTCATCTCAATGGGAAAGCGATGGAACAATTTCCCCTGGTAGCTGCTCTCAAGCACAAAGGCCAGGAAGTTGACTGGTATATCACCAAAACACAAGAAAAACTTTTTTACTGTGAGGGTGGTCAAACACTGGAATGGGATGCCCAGAGAAGTTATGGAATCTCCATCCTTGGAGATACTCAAAACCCACTAGGCATGGCACTGAGCACCTCAGAGCAGCAGGGCTGGAGCAGATATCTATCTCTAGAGCTGCCAGACAGTCTCAGACATTCTGCGATTATTGACTTTAACACAGCACATTGCAGGAAAAATACTAGCTATGCACAGCAAAAGCTTGTTTTAATTTGTGAATATGCTGTGCCAGCATCAAGGGTGCCACCTGACAAATATTGTTACCATTACACTCATACAAGAGTCACGTACTTGAGTGGACTAATGCCCACTTTGTTTCTGTGACCACACACATGCATACCCGTATGCTGAGCATCAGCTGAATGGCAGGCAAAGGAGATAAGTTTGCTCTCCCCAATCTCCCTAAAGCTGGTTTATCAGGGAAAATGGCACATTCTGCACTCTTTTTTTTTTTTTTTTTTTTT